>CM021108.1:467032747-467096157 GCA_007115665.2 Sequoiadendron giganteum | reverse complement strand
AGTCTTTGCATCAATCTGTGCACTTATAGTGATATTTTGTTTCAGATTGATGTTGTGGTGGTTGCCAATCAGGGGGAGTAGTCAGATGATTTAGATGAGATGTGGTTAAGAGCTTGTATACCTTTTCTATTGATGTCAAAGGTGGAGAAGTTTAATGTGAAAAACCATGTACTGTAAGGGGGAGAAGTGTAGAACAAAAGAGGAGAAGAGTACTATGAGAAGAGCTAGTTGTGTTGATGGTATTTTTTTTTCACATCATGTGTTGCCATCAATGTCAAAGGGGGAGATTGTTGGATACTGAGGTTGTGTTTTTGATATGTATTTGTCATTGATGTCAACACTATTAGCATTAATGGATTGAAGGTTGTATATGTCGAGGATATTGAGAATATTGTAATAAATATATTGCAGGTAGTCTGTGAAGCTGAGAAGGTCAGAGTGATGGAAAGTTTTGTATATTGATGGTCATAAGGCACACATTAAAGGGTTTGTTTCTGAGTAGGTCTAGTATGTTGTCTGAAATTTTTAGTGGTACGCATCAAGATTGAAGAAAGTTATGATGCTATGTGTTCCTACAGTTATTCTATTACTGTAGCAAGTGTTTCTCAAAGAAGAAAATGAAATTCTGATGAATTGAGTTGTTGTGTATGCTCCTGAGATGTTCAGTGATGTTTCTAGATTGTGCTCTACCATTGTGGTACGTCCGCATGGATCGTTGAGCTCGTGATCGAAGATTTTACTTTGTGTGTTCAAGGGTTTTACGTTCTTGGCTGACATGATGGTGGTAGCGTGTTGTGGATCCTTATGGACCAATATTTTATTGTTTGGCATGTTTTAGGATGATGATTTAGGTCTTCATTACTATGTGACCAATTTAGGTTGGTGCGCATTGAGATTTGTTCATGAATTGGGCCGACAGTTGTAATTTATTCTTTATTTGTGGTTGACAGAGTTGTTGATGTAAATTCATGTAGCGGATATTTAAGAGCAACTGTTTCTTCATTTTGAAGTGTGTGTGTGTGTGGTGTATGCTCAATAAATGTATGCAAAATGTGAAAAAAATAATAAGATCATTTGATTTCAAAGAAGAGTGTGAAGAAGATTGAGCGAAGTGTGAAGAAGTGTTTTTGTGCCTAACCGAAACTGTCATCAAGATTTTGTAGAAGCTAATTTCTCATTTCAACCTCATCAGATGGATTTAATCTGAATATTTTATGTAAGGTAGTGAGCCTTCCATTTGATTAGTGAGCTCTAGGCAGTGTGCCCGAATGCAAGTGCATTCCCCATTCATTTCTTTCATTATACTTCTAACAGGGTATAATCTTGTGGACTAACATCCACTATGGTTTTTCCCCTAACAGGGTTTCCACGTATAAAAATATTGGTGTTCATGTGTTTTTGATGTGTTGTTGATTTATGTTTTCACTGTTATTCATCGAATCTAAGATTAAAAGTTGATTAAGGTTGAAAAAGTTTAAATTTTGTAACAATTGATTCACCCCCCCCCCCCCTCTCAGTTGTCTATCCTTGTTTTTCCAACAGAACCATCTTTATTGAAAAAATATAGCAACACAATCAACACACCCTTAGATCTACAATACCTAAGACCACTCTACAAAGAAATGCAGAGCAAAGACATTTCTCCCAGACACCTCTACAATGCACTATTCACACACTAGTGAACTCAACTTCTTTTGTACAATGATCCAACAAACTAATTTTTTAATACAACACCTTTGAACACCTTTGATCAACATATTTAAAACACACAAGTAAATCTTCAACCTAGAAGAAATGTGGAGCAACACCAAAACACTACTTTGCAACCCAGAACAACACCGCAACACAATGTTTCCTCTTTTTATCAAATTTTCTCAAAAGCACTAAAAAAACAAGAATCAAAGACACGTCCTCATCACCTACATCATTTACTCAACCATAGAAAAAATATTATCAAAGCAACACTATATTTTGACACCAATAGCTTACTAATGACAACATAATGCAACTAATCAAAGCACAAATAATACCAACATACTCTTGAAACAATCTTTCAATAATGATCTTCCTTCTCATATAGCTAGCACCAATGACAACACAAGATTGTTGACATCAATGACAACACCAATCTTATCATACTTGCAACAATCTATCCCTTTGTCATTGATGGAAACACATGATGTGAAAAATCATCAAAGACACAACAACTCTACTCCATACCTATTTCCATTTCTCTTTTCTCAACTAGCTCATTACATTCTCTCCCTTTGACAACTAGACATTTTTTCTCTATCCTTAATTGCCTTATTTTTCACATGACTCTCTCCCTCAATAGCTTATCTTTTTCACATGACTCTCTCCCCCTTTGACATCAATGGTAAAGGACTAAATATTTGTATCACTGATATTTCTTTTTGACATCAATCAACCTTCTCACAACTGCTTTGCATACTACCCCTTAGGAGCACACACCATACTACACCAATCAACAACCAATGCATAATGACAACACTTAATCCCCATGACTTCAACAATGCTACTACCTACTCCCCCTGAGAGGTAGCCACCAACATCAATTCAAACAAAATAATGGATCTTGAAATCCACCAAACTGATGCATCTCATTATGCATCTAGTTCAAAGAATGGGCAATGACCCCCAACTTCTCTCAGAGATACTCAAATGTATCCTTAAGAAGATCCTTAGATAATATATCAGAAAATTGATCCTTTGTAGGCACATACTCAATATGAACTCCATTTTCTACAACCTTCTCTCTTATAAAGTGATACCAGATTGAGATATGTTTTGTCCTTGAATGCATTATCAGATTCTTTGAAATATTGATTATACTTGTATTATCACAAAATATAGAAATTGGTTCATCATATACTACTATGATATCCTTCAATATTTATCTCATCCATAACACTTGTGTGCAAAAATATGTTGCAATGCACTCATCCTCTGTAGTAGATAAAGAAACTTAATCTTGTTTCTTTCCTAGCCAAAATTCCAGCTTACATCCAAGAAAGAATGCAACACCACTGTAATTTTCATGTCATCCAAACAACCAACCCAATCTACATATGTGTAAGAACTCAAATTAAAATCATTATCCTTTGAATACCACAAGCCATGATCCAGAGTTCCCTTCAAATATCTAAATATCCTCTTCACTATTGTAACATGCTCTAGGATCTTCTTGAAATATAGCCACAAGACAAACTGCATGCATGATATATGATCTAGTATTAGTTATATATAGTATTCCACCAATCATTGATCTATACTTGTTCTAATTAACCTTAGGAGATTCATCATTCTTATTTACAATCCAAGGAATAAATTCATCTCCCCAAACATATACAGTTCAAACTCTTTTTGCATTTCCTATGAAAACTTCTTGCACATAGCTTCATTTCCTCCAAAAATTATGTCATCAACATATACAACTACAATCAAGATTTGATCTTTTTCAACTTTAAATTAAAGATTAATATATGTGGTACCTTTATTGAATCCTTTTTTTATCAAATACTTATCCAAATTTTCATACCAAGCTCTAGGAGCTTGCTTCAATCCATATAATACCTATATCCAATTTTTCTAATAACTGAAATCCTTCCACTTGTTCTAATTATACCTCTTCTTCCAATTTTTCATTCAAGAAATTAGACTTCACATCCATTTGATAGACTTTGAAATCCTTGTGTGCTACAAAAGCCAAAAACACCTTGATAGCTTCCATTCTTTCCATTGAAGCAAATATTTCCTCAAAACTTATTCCTTCAACTTGTGAGTAACATTTACACACAAACCTTTCCTTGTTTCTGACCACTTCTCCATTCTCATTTAGTTTTTTCCTGAATAACCACTTAGTTCCAAACACATTCTTGTTTTCTAGTCTTCGGAAAAAAATTCAAGTATGATTCTTCTCAATTTGCAACAATTCTTCTTTGATAGCCTTGATCCAATATTCATCTTTGCATGTCTCAATCACTATTTTAGGTTCAACTTCAAAAAGTAACATAGATTTACTTTTTCTTCAACAAATTTCCTTCTAGTTAGTACACCTTTGTTCTTGTATCCAATGATCGGATTTTTAGAATGATTCTTCTACACATACTTAAGAGTTTTAGGAGTCTTTTCTGAAGATTCTTCCTCTTCAAATTTTTCTTCTTCTTTGCAGCAAGACTCATCTGGTCCACATCCATCTATCATATGTTGCAAGGTGTGCACCCTTGGTCTCCTTGTGTTGTGCAGCATAGCGCTCGGGTTTGCAACATGGCTTAACCGCCTCCTATGGATTCATTAACTGGTAGTTGTATCAGGCATTAACAAGTCAATATTTTGGTGCAATGGTAACTATTTGTGCAACAATTGATGTCAGAGCTTGGTTCAAGGGTTTGAACCCCTCGCTTCAGTTGGGTGGGATTGTTTCAAGGTGTACACCATTGGTCTCCTTGTGTTGTGTAGCACAACGCTCAGGTTTGCAACATGGCTTAACCACCTTTCATGGATTCATTAACTTTGGCAGTTGTATCAAGCATTAACAGGTTGATATTTTGGTGCAATGACAATTGTTTGTGCAACATCATCATTGAATTCTTCTACAAATCTTCATCAACCTTCACATTTTCACTCTCAAAAATATTTCTCAATATCTTGTTGTAACACCTGTAAGCTTTGCTTCTAGTAGAATATCCAAGGAAGATACCTTCATCAGACCTTGCATCAAACTTTCTTAAGTTATCTTCATCTCTTTTGATATAAAATTTTCTTCCAAACACTCTGAAGTACTTGATAGTAGGAATTCTTCCATACCATATCGCATAGGGAGTCTTTGTACTATTTTCTCTTGCTTGAAATTCGTTAGGTATATAAATGAAAGTATGAATTACTTTTCTCCACTAGACTTCTGGTAGATTTTCCTCTTTCATCATTGTTCTTGTAGCTTCTTAAACAGTCCTATTCTTTCTTTCAACCACTCCATTTTGTTGAGGAGTCCTAGGGCAGACAAGTGCCTATTTATTCCATGATTATCACAAAATATGTTAAACTCGTTGAAGGTGAACTTTCCACCTCTATCATATCTCAAACATATGATTTTCATATCCATTTCATTCTCAATCATAACTTCGAATGCTTTAAACCTATCTAGAGCTTTTGATTTTTCTATGAGAAAAGTAATCCATGTCATTCTAGAATAATCATCAATTAAAAGCATGAAATACCTATCACCTTGAAGACTTCTTACTCTTTTAGGACCACAAAGATTGGTATGCACTGATTCCAACTATTTTTTAGTAGATTGTTATTTGACTTTGAAGCTTCTTCTTGCTTGCTTTCCAATTTGATATTCTTTGCAAATAACATTGATAGGTTTTGTAATCTTTGGTGGATCTCTTACAACTTAAACTGAAATTATCCTCACTAGGATGTAAAATTTTATATGGCACATTCATCTATGTCATATCTAGCTTTCATTAATCTAAGTTATAAAGTAATGACCATCAACACCCTTAATCTAATAAACATTTCCTTATTTTCTTCTTCAAATAGCAACCACAGTTTCGGATCCTTTTCTAATCTCACATCCATCATCCTAAAAAATAAGATTATATCCTTTGCTACAGATTTTTCCAACACTCAAGAGGTTATGCCTTAAACCCTTAACATAGTAAACATCATTAGTATTATTCTTGCCATCAAAATTGATAGAACCTTTTCCACATATCTTAGCGAATATATCATCACCAAATCTTACACATCCCCCATCATACTTTTCAAGTTTAAAAAAATTACTCTTGTCACCAATCGTATGATTAGAGCATCCACTTTCAATGATCCAATAGTTCTTCTCCTATCTAGCATGAAAAGAATATACCAAAGTACCTTCATCCTTATCCTTTGTCTCTAGAGGGATTTCCTTCACACATCTCCTAGAGTCAATAAAAATAGATTCATATTTTAAAGCCATGAACAAAAATTCATCATCATCAATTTCATAATCAAATTTCTAATTATAAATACTTTCATCTTCTCTAGCATAATAGCTTTTCTTGATCATCTTACCTTTGTTCTCCTTATGTTTTTTTATTCAAAGCTTTGTTTGGACATCTTGAAGAATAATTCCCTATCTTTCCACAACTGAAACATTTGAAAGGAAACTTACCATTCTACTTACCAGTACCCTTCTTCATTCTCTAGCTTACAAAATTAGCTTCTATTTCATCAAGATCGACCTAATCTTATTCCTTGATTTCCTCTGATTTAGTAGCCTTAAAAGCAGTCTCAAATTTTACACCACTACTTTTTCCAAATCCTCTCATCTCATAAGAAATTAAAGAGCCATACAACTAATCTCTGGTATATTGATTAAAATTTGAAAATTATTTAATAGCAAACACTTTATGACTATAGGATTTAGGAAGAGTTCTAAGAATTTTCTTTACCACTTCTGGTTCTTTGAGTTCACCACCAAGACCTCTGATGGAGATGACAACTTCATCTACCATTTGCATATAGCTCATAGCATTTTCAAGTCTTCAGAAATCCTTAGGTTCTCAAACATTATCAGATATTTTATCTTAGCTTCTTTGACCTTATCATTTCCTTCATAAATTATTTCTCACTTATCCCAAATTGCTTTATCATTTTTTAGACTCGTCACTTTCACTAATTCAGAATTAGTAAGACTATTTAAGAGAGCATACCTTGCTTTACCATTTATTTCATAGGCCTTGATCTCATCAGTAGTACTTGGACCATTTGTAGGTTCAATGTAACCATTCGTAATAGACTTCTAGACATCATATCCAAGGTAGACCAAAAAGCGTTCCATCTTTATCGTCTAGAATGCATAGTCCATTCCATCAAATATAGGGATCTATTTCTTGTGTTTCATCCCAGATCTACCTCAATAATTTGAGATTTCTTCCAAGGAACCTTGCTTTGATACTAATTGTTGAATGCACAAGACAATTGCGAGGGGGGTGAATTAGTTGTACCTTGAACCTTCAAAATCCTCATACACATTCAGACCCACATTAAATTAATTAACCCTTAATCTATTATAATGATTTATCATGAAAGGAAAATAATAGAAACTAAAACAAATCAACACCATGCATAAGAGAATACTAGATTTACATGGAAAACCCAAGATGGGAAAAAACATGGTGAGGATTAGCTCACAATATAAAGTAACTTCAACACCGAATACAATAGGGCTCAATGTTAGAGGGCTCACTACCCAAAGAAAATAAATGCTCGCTGCTAGAATATAAAAGAATATAGAGAATAATGTTACATAGATAAATCCATCTCAATTCAATAGATAAATCCACCAGAATATCATCAACACCTTCACAACTTGTTTGAAGAATTGTAGACACCTTCTGCTCACTACATCCAACAATCTAGCACATGAAAGCTCACACTGCACTTCTCAAATTTTCTCTCTAACACTATAATTTACATCATTTGTATCTCTCTTGTCTATCTCACTATCCCTCAAAAACTCAACTCTTATTTATACCATCTTCAACCTTGAAACACTTCTCCAAGGTTGGCTATGCACATCAACCATGCAAATTCAGATTAGGTCGATGCTAAAACACTTTCGTGGTGGATAGAAGTGAAATCGGACCACACCATTCCTTATTTGGGACCCAAATCTACAATACCACTCAACCACACACTTCTATAAACAATAATTATCCACCACAATTAGTGTAAACACCATGTTGACCATTACCAGTGTAAACACCATTAAAATTTTAAGTGCACGCTTCCTTAAATCCAAGGAAAACTTGTAAACCACATACCATGCTTGAACATGATTTAGAATATTCCACAAACACCTTGAAATCCAACAAAATCCTTTGCAGCAACTTTCACCTAAGAAATGTACACAAGCAATACACTCAAACAACTATGTGATACACTATTACTTAAGAAACCAAATTTCAAAGAACCAAACCTCAAACCATATTTCTTGAACAAAGATACCAACATAATCAACACACCTGCATATATGTAAGACTTGAAACCACTCTGTGGAGAAACACAGAGCAAAGACATTTATGCTAGACACCTTTGCAATGCACTATTCACACACTGGTGAACTCAACTTATTTTATACAACGATCCAACACACCAAATTCTAAATACAACACCTCCGAACACCTCTAATCAAAATATTTGAAATACATGAGAAAATATTCAACCTAGAAGAAATTTGAAGCAACACCAGAACACTACTCTGCAACCTAGAACAACACTACAACACATTGTTTCCTCTTTTTATCAATTTTTCTCAAAAGTACTTGAAAACCAAGCATCAAAGACACATCCTAATCACCTACATCTTTTCCCAACCATAGATAGAAGCTTATAAAAGAAATGATAGAGGTTGAAACCAATATCTTACTAATGACAACATAATGCAACTAATCAAAGCACAGATAATACCAACACACTCTTGCAACAATCTCTTAATAATGAGCTTCTTCCATCTCATACAATTGGCACCAATGAAAACACAAGCTTGTTGACATCAATAACACCAATCTTCTCATACTTGCAACAATCTCGCCCTTTGTCATTAATGGAAACACATGATGTGAAAATTCATCAAAGACACAACTTTGCTCCATACCTATTTCCATTTCTCTTTTCTCAACTAGCTCATTACATTCTCTCCCTTTGAAAACTCAACATTTTTTTCTATCTCTCCTTATTTTCCTTCTTTTTCACATGAATCTCTCCTTGAATAGCTTATATTTTTCACATGACTCTCTCTCCCCCTTTTACATCAATGGAAAAGGACTAAAGATTTGTATCAATGATATTTCCTTTTCACATCAATCAATCTTATCACAAATTCTCTACATAATCCCCCTTAGAAGCACACACCATATTTCACCAATCAACAACTATTGCACAATGAAAACACTTACTCCCCCTAAGAGGTAGCCACCAACATCAGTCCAAACAAAAGAATAGATCTTGAAATCCACTAGATTGATGCATCTCTTTATGCATCTAGTTCAAATAAGGACAGGAAATGACCCCCAACTTCTCCTAGAGATACACATTCAGATCCACATTAACTTAATTAACCCTTAATCTATTATAATGATTTAGCATGAAAGGAAAATTAAAAAAAAAACTGAAACAAATCAACACATGTACAAGAGAACACCAAATTTACATGGAAAACCCAAGATGGGAAAAACCATGATGAGGATTAGCTCACAATATAAAGTAACTTCAACACGGAATACAACAAGGCTCACTATCGAAGGGCTCACTACCAAAATAGAAAAGAAGATAGAGAATAATATTACATAGATAAATCCATCTCAATGCAAAAAAGAAATACACCACAATATCATCAACACCTTCATAGCTTGACTAAATAATTGTACACACCTTCTACTCATTGCATCCAGTAGTCTAACACATGAAAGATCACATTGTACTTCTCAAATTCACTCTCTAACACTCTACAATTCACATCATTGACATCTCTCTTGTCTATCTCATTATCCCTCAACTAATCAACCTTTATTTATACCATCTTCAACCTTGAAACCCTTGTCTAAGGTTGGCTATGCACATCAATAGTACAAATTCATATTAAGTTGGTGCCAAAACACTTTTATGGTAGATAGAAGTGAAAGAGGACCACACCATTCCTTATTTGGGACCCAAATTTACAATACCATTCAACCACACACTTCTATAAATAATAATTATCTACTATAATTAGTGTAAACACCAGGTCATTTGTTGCCGATTTAAACATCATTAAACTTTTAAGTACATGCTTCCTTAAATCCAATGATGACTTTTGAACCACACACCATGCTTGAACATGATCTAGAATATTCCACAAACACCTTGAAATCCAACAAACTCCTTCGCAAAAACTTTCACCTGAGAAATGTACACACCCATTACACTCAAACAACTCTACCATACATTGTTACTTAGGAAATTGATTTTTGAAGCACAAAACCTCAAACCATCTTTCATGAACAAAGATACCAACACAATAAACACACCCTCATATCCACAAGACCTAAAACCACTCTGCGGAGAAACACGGATCAATTTTTTTCTCTCATATACCTCTACAATGCATTGTTCACACACTAGTGAACTCAACTTATTCTATCCAATGACACAACACACAAAATTATGAATACAACACCTCTAATCAACATATTTGAAATGAACAAGAAAATATTCAACCTAGAATAAATGTGGAGCAACACCAAAACACTACTCTGCAACCCACAACAACACTACAACACATTTTTTCCTCTTTTATCAAATTTTCTTAAAATTGCTTGGAAACCAAGCATCAAAGACACATCATCATCACCTACATCATTTCCTCAACCATAGACAAAATTTTATCAAAGAAACACTAGAGGTTTACACTAGTAGCTTACTAATGACAACATAATGCAACTAATCAAAGCATAGATAATACTAACATAATCTTGCAACAATCTCTCAATAATGATCTTCTTCCTTCTCATACAGTTGGCACCAATGACAACACAAGCTTGTTGACATCAATGACAACACCAATTTGCTCATACTTGCAACACATGTTACTTTTTATTTTAATAAATATATAATCACCACATCAAGAATTTTGACTTTGAGGAACTAAATTAGACTATGTGATGAATTGTTATGTCTATTTTGATTTTTTAGAAAACATGTAAATATCACACCAATTCCAAAGGTTATACTCTTAAATTTGAGTCCAATGAGGGGTTATGTATGGAAACATATCACATAGAGATACCATATGGTTGAGAAGCATTAATTATGATGAATCTAAATGTTACTATTGTAAATAGAGGAAAAATCTTAAATCTGAAATCTTATTAGATTAAGATTCAGATTTTCACCATCCCCAATGCAGATACCTGTAAAACATACACATGCAAAAAGAATATTATAATCTAAACAAACATGCATGTCACTAGGGATTCACTCCATTTTTATTCTCAATCTCGCATAAGAATGCAAGCTTCGAAGGATTTGACTACTCATAGAATGTTGGTTGCTCACTATTTTGGCATAACGATGGAATAGAGGATGACGGAAGAAGAATGTATGATGATGAAAATATTGTAGAATGAATTTGACAGAGTAATGGTACTGGAAGAAGTCGATCTCTAAATGGCTTGTGAGAGGCCGTATATATAGAGTTTTGACATGGACGAAGAAGAAGATTTGATAAGATTTGATTTTTGACAAAAGAGGAAATACAACAAAATGGGATAAGATTCTAATAAAATAGAAACATATTGATTTCTCATTTTAAAGGAAATAAATCTTGAAAAAACAAGAAGGATAATTGATGAATTATCTAATTAAATGAATTAATTAGATACACATGAGTTCTATTTTTAGAAAGAAAGCGAGAAGATATTTTAAGATTTTATTAATTAAATAAATATTTAATTTATTTAATTAATTTTGGATTTATGATTTAGTTAATTAAATAACATAAATTATTTAATTAACATTAGAAGAAAGAATATATTATGAATATAAGTGATTTAATTAATTAAATAATATAAATTATTTAATTAACATTAGAAGAAAGAAGAGATTATGAATAGAAGTGATTTGATTAATTAAATAATATAAATTATTTAATTAATATTAGAAGAATGGAGGGATTATTAATGAAATTAGTCAAATAAATAAGATTTATCTAACTAATTAGATGATGACAAGGGTACCTAGGGAAAAACATGCTACAAGATGTCTAAATGACCTATTGTTGTGTCAAAGTATCGTAAGAGGATATTTTTGGGTGTTTACATTTTGCCCCTCTTTGAGATGATGTTCGAGATGATGAGATTTGTGTCAAGTAACATAATTTCAAAGAAGCTAAGCTATGGATAGAATAAAATGGATGATGATAGAAAGATAGGATGATGATGCCCCCTTGAGAGGATAGGTGGGTTGGAAGGACACGGGTATGCTCTCGAAATGGTTGAAATGATAAAAGATGAATAAAGAGATGCATAATGTGTTATGTTGTAAAAAAAGTGAGCAATCATGGTGTTTGATATAGCACTAGACGTTATGCACCAAGATATAAGGACCAAGGTGACAATATGTCTCATGCCCCAGCGTAATATAACCTTGTCTAAACATATGAGGGAGTAAACTTAGAGAATTAAAGTCCTAATGCACAAAAGGTATGATAAGACCTTAGATGCAAAGGATAGTGCAAAAAGCCATTCCAACATACAGAAGATATGAATATTAGCTGGAATGATACGAATTTGATACAAATGCAAGATAAAATCATAACACACACAAGCAAGCAAGCATGCACAAATGATTCAAAAACAAATAAGGTATTGCCCCTGTCAAGTTGTAAACCATTGATTAATTGATTGACGATGATGATGAAAGTGCTGTCATTGCGGGGAACAATATATCCCTAGATCAACACAAGGATTACTGATTGACTGATTGATCGATTGGTTTACGACAAGATTAGGATCAAGACCATTGATGCAATTGGATAATTTGACAAGATTGATCGACTTGATTGGTATGGATTGATGATGACTTGCTTTTGAATTTGATGTATGGATGAAAGAATTTGACGAAGATGATTGATTGGTTGAATGGTTGGATGATTGGATTGAGATATTGGATTGATTAGATGAAATTGGAAGAAGTGATTGGATGGATTGATTTTATTGCTTGGATTTTCGTTGGCTATTTGATTTTTTCTTTTTTCAGGATTTTTTCCATTATTTTGTATTTTTGGAATGTTTTGACTTCTTTTCTTTCTTTTTTTAAATGTTTTGATTTTTTTGTAATTTTTTTAAGACTTTTTTTATTTTTAGGGATTTTTTAGGACATTTTAACGAAAGAATGCAAGGATAAGGCTAATGAATGGAATGATCCAGATCAACTAGATAAGATATGGACACAAATACCTAAGTATTTTTCCCTTATTCCTCATCAAGACCAAGGAAGGGAAGAAATGATGTATTTAGATAGAATGATGGAATATAGATAAGATGAAGGATATGGAATGGAAGATATGGATAAAGTGTATAGGATAAGATGTATGATGCTCAAGAAGATCCTTAACCTTGTCAAGATCAAAGGTGGAAAGGTAAAGAATGAACGTAAAGAGGATAATGGATATGAATGACAGGATGGATGAAACCTGTCCCCAAGTGTAAAGTGTGAGAGGAATATGGAAGATAGGATGTGGATAGGGATATAGAGGAAGGACTCAAGCATCAAGTTTCATGGCTAATATCCCTCGAATATGGTGTTGTAATAATATATGGCAATGGGAATTGGACTCATAAATTGTTGATAGAATAATGGCGTGATGGACGAAGCCAAGGGCTTATGCAAAGGTTTGGATTAAAGGAGGATAATGGGGGATGGATGTTGGATAATGGATAGGAGTTTGGAAGGTTTTTTCATGGATAGATGGAAAGGATGGAAAGATCAACATCGACACACACCTTGAAGGGTGGTGAAGTGATGGAAGAGAAGTGGCTTTTGAATTTATAGATTTAGATGGAGGAGTGGATGGGTATTTTGGGATATAAGGACCCAAAATGGATGGTGGTGATAAAGGATATTTAGAATTGGATGAATGTTTTGGATAAGCAAGTTTGAATGCCAATTTTGATTGTATTGCTTCTATGAGACTTTTAGGAATCCACATAGCTTTTGACATTGATTTTTGATTCATGGGCCTTTGTGGCCTTTGAGATTTTTCTTTTTTCTTTAAGGGCCTTTGTGGCCTTTGAAATATCTCTTTTTGTGTTATGGGCCTTTGTGGCCTTTGAAATTTTTCTTTTTGATTTGTGGGCCTTTGAATTTTTTTGTTTTGAATTTGGATCAGATTTTCTTTTATTTTGGCATGCCTCTTCAAGGAGACATGTTGATCCTTTGATGTATGTGGATTTTGATATGGAAGCTTTTGACATTTGGCACCCAAATTGCTTCCAAAATCAATGGGATAGGTGGATGGAGATGAATGATATGAAGGTATTATGGATGGGTTGGTGTAGGTATGTTGGAAAAGGTCCAAGGGTGTGTACCTTTGTTGATGTTGACTAGGGATATGAGGGATGTAGGGCCCCAATATGGATGGAAGGGTTGATGAACTAGGGTTTACATGATAAGGACCAAGGGTTGATCCTAAAAATGGTACCTATAATGCAATGTTTGAGGGAAGTTGAGCGATTCAGTATCAAACCACATCCACCATACTATGTCACAATCGACATTTTTTGAACCGCTTTCGCTCTATTGTACTGCATTCGCTGCGACGCATTTGCAAGAATTTCACAAACCATCTTCTCACTATCAAAAATGAAATTCCACAACTTGTCTTTAATTCAATCAAGTCTTCCTTCACTGTTACAGTTCAAACCAGACTCTGAATTGCTCAACTTCCCTCAAACATTGCATTATAGGTACCATTTTTAGGATCAGAATAGGATTCCATTTCCATTCCACTAGTTGCATCGGTAACTTCACCATCTCCTTAGAAACTTAATTTTGCAGATTTTAGGAGTAGACTCTTACCATTCATTGTTAAAACTTTTCATTCATTAGTAGGTTATCATTGGACCCAATCACCTCTTGTCATTTAGTCACATCTTCTATGAATTATTTCCCACTCAATAATCTAGTGTGGAAACTTCACTTTGTCCTCTTTTAGTCCTTTTATGGTCCATTGGTATTCCAAACTTGAATCATTGTCAAAACTTTGTTTTCTCAATTTGTCCTCCTTAGATCCCTCAATAGTAAGTACATCTTAGGATCCTTTAGTTGCATACCATTTAGCATCTCCATTTTAGTATCACACCATTTGAATTCATAAATCTTTGTCCTCATTTTGGTCTCATTTGCATTTCATAGCATTCCTAAAATTCCAAAAATCCCAAAAACATAGTATCATATTTAGAGCATTTTCCCACCTCATCCCAAAGTTGAGAAAAACTTTAATGGTTGAAACTAGATTATAGAAAAAGAAAAGACTCATGGATTCCTTTGGACAAGACACCAACTTTCTTGGTTTCACAACTGGCATGGATTCTTTCCCTAATGCCATGAACAATACTTCTTATAACATGGGAAATTCCAACATCAATCCTTTCAGTGAGATGAACATCCCACCCGCTCCACAAGACCTTTTTGAACAATTCATCCACAGAGACTCAAATGGGGAAGTCTTTGAAGAAGACATATTAGTTGCGGCCCAACACCCAGAAGTTGTTGCTTTTGTGGAAGAAGTAGTCTTAAATGACTCTTCTAGATTCCTAGCTATGCTCCTTGACCAAGGGGCTAAGTTACCAAAGGGATTTGATCTTAACACTCTTAGAGCAACATATTTCAATCCCATATCACACAATCCTTCCATGGAAAATTCTTCACAAAATGTCATCAACACCATCAATGCTACCTCCCTTGGTCATACTACCACCACAACCAACACAACATTTATTGGGGGATCATCTTCCCAAACCAACACCACATCACAATCCATCCCCCAACAAACATCCACCATCCCTTCACAAAAAATGGGTGCAACCACCTCAAACCTCTTTGGAACTTCATCTAGTTCCATGAGTACATCAACAAACCTATTATTAGGTTCTTCAAATGCTATGGCAACCAACTCATCTAACCCTTTTGGGAGAAATAAATGAAGAGTTTTCATACAAGGCACCCAACCTAATTCCTCACAGGTTAATACCAACATTCCTGTGACCCAAAACACCAACATTGCTCATGGCCACAATCTCTTATTTGGGCAAGGCAATCAAGGTGCTCAATCCTTCACTCCATTTGGGCATCAACAAGCTCAAAATCAACAAGGGTCTCAATCATTTGCTTCATATGGATATCAACAAACTCAAAACCAACAAGGTCCTCAAATTCAATCCAACATGACAGAATCTCACATCCCCACTTATGCTTCTCAAGTCCATACATAGCAGCACATCCCTCATCAAAACACTCATTTCCAACAACTGCATAATCAAAACACTCATTTTTCTCACTGATAACCAATCCCAAATCAACACATCTCATCACAACAAGTGGGCACTCAAGCCATCCCTATCACCAACATGTGTGATGCTACCAACAACCCAATTGTGGAAGCACTCACACTCTGACTCGCTACTCTTCAAACACAAGTGGAGACCTTGCAACAATCCAATAAAAAGTCTTACATGTCACATTACTTGTGCCCATGTCCATTTGACACAACCTTGTATATGCCACCCTTTCCTCATGGATATGTGGTACCTCATTTTCCTAAATACAAAGGCAAAATGAAATCCCTTTGAACATATAAGAGAATTCACCACTAGTTTCATGGATATTGCATATGGGCAAACATATCTCATGAGACTTTTTTCTATAAGTCTCATAGGTCATGCACTAGAATGGTTCTCTCTATTTCCTAAAGAAATCAAAACATGGGATGAACTGGCAAACAAGTTTGTTGAGAATTATGCCTATAACATTGACACAGTTATCGACATTGCCTCCTTATGTAGACTTACCCAAGAGGATATAGGAGAGACCTTTATCCCATTTTTTCAAAGATGGAGAGCCTTAGCAAGCAAATGTCCGGTAGAAATACCTGAAAAGGAGAAAGTCACCATGTTTGTCCAAACTCTCCTAGTACCACTAAGGTATGGATTACAAGTCCATTGTTGCACCACCTTTGTTGACCTCGTTAAAAAGGGTGTTCAACTTGAGAAAGCCTTGATCACCAAAGGCGAATTAAAATATGGTGGAAAAACCATCAATATCACCAGAAATAATAACCCAAGTAGCTCAAATGACAAAACCAAATACTGGTTTAAGAACAAACACATCACCAATGACGGTGTAGTCGATGCCAAAACCATAAATGCCACAAGTCATGTGCTCACAATCAAAGGAGTGCAAAATAAAAATGCACCTATTACTACACCATCACCAACTGTCAATGCTATTCAAAAAAATCCTACTCAAGCTAATCAAAGGCAGTTGTGCCAACCCCGACAATTCCAAAAACGCTCATACACCCCTTTGGGTGAACCTATTGAAATTGTCTTGAAGAAGCTTCTTCAAAATGATGTCACAACACTGGAAGAACCTAAACCATATGACCCTAGTTAGTTCAAGCCATCATGGTGGGATGAAAGCACATTTTGTGATTACCATCGTGCCAAAGGGCACAAAACCTCCTCTTGTCATCAATTGTGAAATTTGGTGCAAGATCTCATTGAAAATCACACCATTGAGTTGGGTGGTCAACCATTCACGTCTAATGCAGATCATACTATTCACAAGAACCCATTGTAGGATCATGGTAAACCTTCCTCATCTGGCACGAAAAATACCAATAATCAAGCCAATCACATTCGTCATGCCTACAATAACGTCTTCCCTACTTACAATTATCTCGATGGTACCATTATTAACAATCTTTGTGTTGTTGATGAATATGAGTGTGTTAATACCATCACCATTAAAAAGGCCCTAGAATGCAATGTCACCACATGTAAAGGCAAGGTCACCATCCCAGGTCCCTCTACACATCAACCTAAGATCACCATACCCGGTCCGTCTGCCAAACATTCAAACCCTAAACTAGAATTCAACCTTATTGAGCAATTGAATAAAACACCCGCTCAAATATCCATTCTTCAATTGCTCTGTATCTCACCCGCACATAAAGCCATCTTGGATAAAGTCCTGCAAGAGTCGTTTCTCCCAACCAGCATTGATGACAACCACTTTGAGACTATGCTCAGATATTTGAATTTGCCTCATCACATCACCTTTTTGGATAGTGACTATTCCTCACCCAAACCATCTCATAATGATGCCCTTCATATTGAGGTTTTTTTCCACAAACATAAGGTTAGACGAGTTTTAGTAGATGGTGGAGCAGGATTGAACATCTGACTTTAAAATTGGTTAAAGCTCTTGGCTTCTCTGATGCATGTGTAGATGCTAGCAAGAGCATTGTCATCAAGGCGTATGATGATGAAGAGCGTGCTTCTAAAGGCGTCATTACAATTCCACTCTGGGTGGGACTAGTTATCATAGATACAACATGCCAAGTCCTGGATCGTGACATACATTATAATATCTTACTTGGTCGCCCCTGGATTCATGCTCTAAAGGCCATTCCATCCACATACCACCAATTCCTGAAATTCCCTTTTGACGGTACAAAAATCACTATCCCAGGAGATCCTGATCCATTTCAATACTGTACCAATCTGTGAGCTACTACTGAGCACCAGGTACCCATCAATCAGGAAGCCTCAGCTCCCACTTCATCCAAATATATTGACCCATCTGCACTCACCAAATCATCAATTCCATCACCTTCTGCCACACCATCTTCCTTGGCCTCCATACCAAGTAAAGACTTTCAGATCCAAGACCTTGGCTATGGAGAATTCAAATTGAATACGACTTATTGTATCACCACAATACCTAAGCCACCTAAAGTCTATGGTAGACCATTTTTTTCAATCGAGCCCAAAACAAATTTCAAGGTTCCACCAAAAAGTGTTTTCACACTGTGGGGCGATATGGGTAATGAAGTCATTATCAACATAGATAGTTGGATCTACAAAGACCCAGAAGAGTTACCTCCACTACCAGTGCATCTCTATTGAAAAGGCTATGGTATATGCAAAGCCCTAGGTTTTGACAGCACAAGCGGCCTTGGAAAGGACAGCAACAGAATGAGGGAACCTATCATCATGTCTGCAAGACCAAGGTACATAGGGCTAGGGTACAACCAACTCAGAACTGATGATCGACATACCTATGAACTTTCAAGTGAGGGTGTAACGGCTACAGAAAGTGTCGAGACATGTGAAGAATCCCTTACCGAAACTGACTCAAATGAATGGGAATGGGGATCTGAAAAAACCCTAAGTGACTATGATATTGATGAACTATTCTTGGATCCTGGTCAACTCCCCTTTGAAGAACGATTTCGACAAGAATATAACATTGACCCTATTGACCGACGTTCCAAAAATAAGGAATGGGTAAGCATTCCTTGGAATCCAAAAGAATATAAGGTGTCGTCGACAACACCTAAATCATCCCATCTCATTCCTGAGCCCACCCATGAGCCCAAATTATCTAAGCCCATTGTCCATACTTCTGAAATGCCAACCACTAGTCACGATGTTGATAATTTTATCCCATATTATGACTTTGAATTCAAATGATCTGCCTCAGAGTACGGTCCATCCATTGTATCTGACACAGAAGTTGAAATTAACAACTTTTCCTTTACACTTGAGGCATCAATTTGCACACTTTCCACATCCTCCCCATCTTTTACCAACATTGATGATGGGATCCCCCTTGTTTACCCACAACTAATTGACTGGGACCAACAAGCTCCACCAATGATGGACATCTTTCAGAATGATGAGGCAATTGTAGAATTCATGGGGCTCCATGAAGGTATCACGTGGGGTGATCACAAAATAGGGTTTTCCATTGATCTAGATTGTGCATCTTATTTCAGGGAGACTATACAATCCTCCAGTCACAAAAATACAAAGAATAAGAAAGAAAAGTAAATGTCTTTAGGTGAAAACCGCAAGGCACCTTCTGACAGTAAAATAGTAAAATAAAGGATGTATTCGAAGGTGAAAACCTCTATGAGGCACCTAAGGATGGAGGATTGTAATTTCTTCCCATAACACAGGAAAAATCAGCTATGCTCATTGAAGACACAATGGAAGTTAACATAGCCACAACAGAGAATCCCAAAATGATTCTCTTGGCCGCATCATTGTCAGAGGAAGAAAAACCCGAATTTCAAAAATTCTTCACAGACAGGAAAGTTAACTTCACATGGTCATATGTTGACATGCCAGGACTTGATCCTGAATTGGTATTACATCATCTTCCTCTAATCCCAGGAATCAAGCCAATCAAAGAAAATTTGTGCAAAATGTATCCACAGATTGCACTACTTGTAAAAGCTGAATTAAAAAAGTTACTGGATGCTAGGTTCATAAGGTCAATAGACTATGCTGATTGGATATCCAACATTGTCCCTATTACAAAGCCAAATGGACAAATTTGTATTTGTACAGATTTCAGAGATTTGAATAAGGCTTGCTCAAAGGATGATTTCCCCTTACCAAATATAGACATGATTGTTGATCTCATGACAGGGTATGAGATGCTATCTCTCATGGATGGTTTCTCAGGCTATGACCAAATCCAAATTGCAATAGAGGATCAACACAAAATGGCATTCACCTACCCATGGGGAACATACTGTTGGAATGTCATGCCTTTTGGCTTAAAGAATGCAGGCGCCACATACCAGAGAGCTATGACAACAATCTTTTATGAAATGATGCATATCCTAATGGAAGATTATGTGGATGACCTATTGGAAAAATATTTGACAAGGAAATATCATCTCAAATTCCTGGACAAAATATTTAGACGGCTTGAGGATTACAAGGTTCATTTGAACCCAAAAAAATGTGTCTTCAGAGTCACTTCAGGCAAGTTGTTGGGATACATATTTTCACGATGAGGCATTGAGGTTGATTCCGCACAAGTAAAAGCAATTTTGGACATGCCTCCACCAAAAGGAATCAGTGTGTTGTGAACACTTTAGGGTAGACTGCAGTCTATCTGCCGCTTCATCGCACAGTTGGCCAAAAAGTGTCAACCATTTCAATATTTGTTACGCAAAAGCATTCCTTTCGTATGGATAGATAAATGTCACATAGCCTTCAAACAAATTAAGGAATATCTATTGACACCACCAGTCCTAATGCCGCCTATTGAAGGCAAGCCATTGATTTTGTATGTCTTTGCAACTACAAATGCATTCGGGGAATTGTTGGCACAAAATGATAAGGAAGATAAGGAAAGAGCCATATACTACATCAGTCGCACACTGATAGGATATGAGCTCAACTATACAACCATTGATCATGCAAGCCTTGCAACTGTCTTTGCGGTGCAGAAATTAAAACATTATATGCTAAGCCACCAAACACACTTGGTAGCCAAGATTGACGCACTAAAATATCTTCTAAGTCGGGCGGCATTGACAGGTCATTTGGCGAAGTGGGTTATGATATTAAGCTAGTATGACATATAATATGTGGAGCACAAGGCAATAAAAGGTCAAGTAATAGATGAGCTGGTAGATGCACCAATCCAAGCCACTCATCCGCTGATAACTAATTTTCCTGATGAGTCTATCTTTCACGTGGAACCAGCTTTACCATGGAAACTATACTTTGATGGGTTCCACACCAGTCACGGCTCAAGAGCTGGAATATTATTTATCACACCACAAGGGGATTCAATTCCTAAATCATTTCGGATTGCCTTCCCTTGTACAAATAATATTGTAGAATATGAGGCATTGGTCACAGGTCTCAAGATAGCAATTAAATGGAAAATTCAGACATTGCTCATATTCGGGGATTCTCAGTTAGTCATCAACCAAGTGAATGATGATTATGACACAAAGGATGAAAAGTTGCTTCCTTACAAACAAATGGTGGATAGTTTCCTGATGTATTTCAAAATGATTGCATTTGAGAAAATCCGAAGGACACAAAATAAGGCAGTCGATGCAATGGCTACCATTGGATCTCTCTTAGACATCCCTAAGAATGTGTCACAATTTGAATTCTTAGTGGAATAGTTGTTGACGCCTGCATACGATATTCCAGATTCATAAATGGTGTGCAAGATTGTTGGTCCTAGTTCACCTTGGTTGTTAGGAATAAGGTGTCTCAACCTTGGATAATTCCTATTCTTATTATTTGTTTTGTAAAATGTATTTCTTGCAAATAATGTAATTAAGTGTGAGTGTACATGTCTAGTTTGCATGTTGATGTGTCACTCCACTTAATGTGTCGGCATCTTGAATTGTGTGTAAGGAGATCATGGCTGAAATGGTTATGACGGATTCCTATGACACGTAAGAGCTATGTCTGGAAGATTCAATGACAGGTGAAGACATGTGGCAATTGATAAAGTTGAGTACTGTACACTCTTCCACGATAGTGGGGTTCGGGGCATCGCCCCGAAAAAAATTTTCGAGTTCCTATTTTCTCGGAGAATGGTAAAACCCTAATACAGTTATCTTCGGAAGTTGCCCTAAAAGGGAAGCGCATGATATAAGCGTTTTTTAGGGTTGCGAAGATTTGTGATGTGAGTGTATTGTTGGAACATTTTTTTCATGCTGCCGCATTTTGTCTTCAAGAGTTGGAAATCTCCTGAAAGAACTTGCATTGCAAGTGTGTTGTAACCGTTGTGTTGAAGATAATACATTGTGCAGGTTTTGGAGTGCTGGGGTTTTTTACCGAAAGGTTTTCCCCAGGGTAAATCATTGTGTCATTCTTCATTTTCTGTATGTATGGTATATTGCTGCAATATCTTTGTTAAGTAGATTAACGAATCTGAAATTGTAAGGGTTTAAAACGAATTTGCACCATACTTTCCTTAAGAGATTAGTGTAGGAAGCTGTTTCCGCACCTGAGTTTCCTTACAAGTGGTATCAGAGCCTGATCAACTTTTGATCCTAGTTGTTGGGTAGGGTTTTTTGAGCTAATCTCAAGTTGAGTGGGAGTTTTTTTGTGCAGAGCATTCTGAATCTTATTTGCAGATTGAGATGGCAAGTTCCTCATACAGTAGAATGGAGGTGGAGAAATTTAATGGCACTAATTTCGAGTTGTGGAAACTCAAGATGGAAGACATGCTTGAAGACCGCGATCTATGGGAGGCTACTTCACTTGATGTGAAACCTGTAGCGATACCTCAAGCGGATTGGGATATCAACCTCAGCCCTTGAGGAGATCCATGAGAGAAAGAAAGCAACCAGAAAGGTTTGGTTATTCTATGTTAGATTCCAGTTGTGCTTTTGCTTTGATTACTAACACTGATGAGCCTAGATCTGTGAAAGAGGCTTTGGGCATGGAAGATGCAGGTTCCTGGATTGAGGCTATGGATGATGAGATGGCTTCATTGGAGAAAAACAAAACTTGGGACCTTGTACCTTTGCCTAAAGGGAGAAAATCTGTTGGCTGTAAATGGGTGTTCAAGAAGAAATTCTGTGCAGATGGCAGTGTTGAAAGGTACAAAGCTAGATTGGTTGCAAAGGGGTATTCACAGGTAGAGGGAATAGATTATGGTGAAATATTCTCTCCTGTTGCAAAGTTGACATCCATTAGATTTCTGTTATCTCTTGCTGCATCATATGATTTAGAGATAGAACAGATGGATGTGAAGACAGCTTTCCTTCATGGTGATTTGGAGGAAGAGATTTATATGTCACAGCCTGAGCACTACATTGTTAAAGGTAATGAATCCTTAGTTTGCAGATTAAAGAAATCTCTATATGGTTTGAAGCAATCTCCTAGGATGTGGTACCTTAAGTTTGATGCCTTTGTGTTGTCAATTGGATTTGTAAGATCGAAATCAGATCATTGTGTTTATTTCAGAGTTGAAAATGATCGCCTTCTTATTGTTGCATTATATGTTGATGATATGTTGCTGTTTGGGAAGGGTAAGGGTATGATTTCTGATTTTAAATCTCAGTTGTCAGCACAGTTTGAGATGAAAGATCTTGGGGCAGCAAGGTACATCTTGGGTATGGAAATCAGTAGAGACAGGTCTAACAGAAAACTCTGGTTGAGTCAGAGTAAGTATGTGAAGTCTGTGTTGGACAGGTTCAGCATGGCAGATTGTAGACCACTATGTGTTCCTGTTTCAATGGGAACAAAGTTATCTGTAGATGATTGTCCAAAATCTCCTAGTGAGGTGGAGGACATGAGTAGAGTACCTTATGCTAGTGCAGTTGGCAGTCTTATGTATGCTATGGTCTGTACTAGACCAGACATTGCCCAAGCAGTGGGAGTCCTAAGCCGGTTTATGGCTAACCCTGGACGGGTACATTGGGATGCAGTTAAGCGAGTATTCAGATATTTGAGGGGTACATCAGATTACTCCATATGTTACCATGGTAACTCTTCTGGATCTCCACATTCAGTTTGTATTCGTGGATTTGTGGATTCAGATTGGGCAGGTGATATTAACAGCAGGAGATCCACCAGTGCTTATGTTTTCACTATGTTTGGTGGTGCCATCAGTTGGATGAGTAAGCGACAACCTGTGGTTGCTTTGTCCACTACAGAAGCTGAGTACATGGCTGCTACTCATGCTTGTAAGGAAGCCATTTGGCTTAGGAGATTGTGTTCTGATGTTGGTGTTGATGCAGAACAGATTACTATTTGGTGTGACAGTCAGAGTGCTATTTGCCTTGCGAAGAATCCAACTTTCCATGCCAGAACGAAGCACATTGATGTGCAGTTTCACTTTGTGAGAGATATGGTGGAAGATGGAAAGATAAATTTGGAGAAGGTAGATACTGTGAAGAATGTTGCAGATGCATTAACGAAACCAGTGGGCACTGTGAAGTTCAGATGGTGTTTGGAGTCTATGGGCCTTTTGGCCTATAGCGGTTAATTCCTGTTATGTTCCTATTGCTCTTACAAGGTGTTCGACAAGTGGGAGAATGTTAGGAATAAGGTGTCTCAACCTTGGATAATTCCTATTCTTATTATTTGTTTTGTAAAATGTATTTCTTGCAAATAATGTAATTAAGTGTGAGTGTACATGTCTAGTTTGCATGTTGATGTGTCACTCCACTTAATGTGTCGGCATCTTGAATTGTGTGTAAGGAGATCATGGCTGAAACGGTTATGACGGATTCCTATGACACGTAAGAGCTATGTCTGGAAGATTCAATGACAGGTGAAGACATGTGGCAATTGATAAAGTTGAGTACTGTACACTCTTCCACGATAGTGGGGTTCGGGGCATTTTTCGAGTTCCTATTTTCTCGGAGAATGGTAAAACCCTAATACAGTTATCTTCGGAAGTTGCCCTAAAAGGGAAGCGCATGATATAAGCGTTTTTTAGGGTTGCGAAGATTTGTGATGTGAGTGTATTGTTGGAACGTTTTTTCATGCTGCCGCATTTTGTCTTCAAGAGTTGGAAATCTCCTGAAAGAACTTGCATTGCAAGTGTGTTGTAACCGTTGTGTTGAAGATAATACATTGTGCAGGTTTTGGAGTGCTGGGGTTTTTTACCGAAAGGTTTTCCCCAGGGTAAATCATTGTGTCATTCTTCATTTTCTGTATGTATGGTATATTGCTGCAATATCTTTGTTAAGTAGATTAACGAATCTGAAATTGTAAGGGTTTAAAACGAATTTGCACCATACTTTCCTTAAGAGATTAGTGTAGGAAGCTGTTTCCGCACCTGAGTTTCCTTACATTGGTATCAAGACATCTATGACTATCTTAAATCCCAAACCCTCCCACCCAACCTTTCCAACAACCAAAGAAAGTCCTTTATTTGAAAAGCGGCTAGACATACCATCGTCAGTGACACCCTATACCGCCATGGCTTTGATAACACCCTTCTTTGTTGTATCGACACTAATGAAGCCCAAACAAATTTACGAGAAGTGCATGAGGGTATATGCGGATCTCATTCGAGTGGTCCAAAGTTAGCTTGAAAAGTCACCAAACTGGGATACTATTGGTCGACATTAGAGAAAGATGCTCTCCAGTTTGTTAGAACATGTCAGAAATGCTAGGTGTATAGTGACCTAATTCACGCACCTGCACAGGAGCTCAAACTGATCACTTCTCCATGGCCTTTCGCCCAATGGGGACTCAACCTCGTGGGTAAGATCCATCCATCCTCTTCTAATGGCCATAAATTCAAAATCATTTCCACTGAGTATTTTACTAAGTGGATTGAAGCCATCCCCCTCACTTACATCACCGGTAAGCAAATATCCAAGTTTATCCTAAATTACATCATTTGTCGGTATGGTGTCCCATAATCGATCATCACAGATAACTGTATTCCATTCAAAAATCAAGATGTTTGTGAACTCTATGAGCGATTCCACATCCAACATCATTTCTCCACCCCATATTATCCACAAGGTAACGGCCAAGTTGAGGCATCAAATAAAATAATTCTTCGCATACTCAAGAAGATCGTCAAGGACGTTGGCTGAGATTGGCACCTACAACTTAATCTTGCTTTATGGGCCTATCATACCAGCATCTGTACCCCTACTGAAGCCCCTCCATTTTCCCTAGTCTACAGATCAAAGGCCATATTGCCCATCGAGGTCAAAATTCCTTCTCTCTAAGTCTCCTTGAAAGGAATGATTGATGATGAAGACTACAAACATGCTTGCCTACATGAACTAGAAATGCTACAAGAAAGATGACAAAATGCCTTAAATCATTTGCAGGCATATCAAAATCGTCTCTGCCGAAGCTATAACAAAAGAGTAATGGTGAGAAAATTTGAAATCGGTGACTTGGTTCTCATGCAGAACCCCAAAAATCAAGCAGACCATGAAAATCCTGGAAAGTTTGAGGCTAATTGGATTGGTCCTTATATCATTACTGTTGCATTTGGTTCTGGAGCTTATCAGTTGGCCACACCTAATGGAGAATAGTTGACAGAACCCATCAACAACTTACATCTAAGAATGTTCTACACATAGCATCAGAGAGTTGGGCTAAAAACCTAAAAATACAAAATAATAGGAAAATAGAAAAAATCATCCCTTGATGAAAACCTGGAAAACAGGCGCTTTGGATAAGTACCATGGTGAAAACCTGGCAAACAGGTGCCATGCATAGTCGATCGTTGCTTCGCCATCTACTGTTACTCAAATCAACCTTTATCCATTTTTCATAATCACAAAGGCCTGACACATTCACAACATTTGTCCTAAGTCCTGTCGATTCCGGCCATGGTTAACATTTGGTTGACATCATCCCTTGCATATCCTTGCCTTTGCTCTTTGTCTGCCTATCTCCATATCATTTGACTCGGGTAATCCCTGATTTGTCTGGGGGCAAGACCTTTATCATGTAATTGCAGTGAGTGTCGCACATGATCCTGCATTCTAAAAAAGTCTTGAAAAAAACCTAAAAATATAAAAAAGTCCTGAAAAAACCCTAAAAATCTGAAAAAGTCCTAAAAATCTGAAAAAGTCTTGAAAAAAGATCTAAAATTTTGAAAATGTCTTGAGAAAATTCAAAAATAGAGTCAAAATCAATGTTTGTCTGATCAATTCAATCTATCGTATCAGTCAATATTTTATCCACGTCCGAAATACGTTGTCTCTGTGCATTTGCTACATAGGCAAGATTCATCTTTGAATCCCCGTGACATAAGTCATTCTTTCTAGGTTTGGAAAAATAAAAGCATGATTCAAACTTGTGTCCTTTGGACAACGTCTTTGGTCATGTTGAACTACGAGGTCTCTGAGTGCACGACGTAGGCAAGGCCATCAATCGATGAGCCCTTGAGGCCGCACTAGGTCAGTCCATTAGGGTTCATGGCATAACATTTTCACACACATCAACCTATCTTCAAATCAAGAAAATCTTTTGTCAATCTCAAACTATCAGTCTACCAACAATCTATTTCATCAGCACTTCTGGTTAATTCAGCATGTCAGCAATGACATGTCATCAAATTCTATCGAAACAATTCACCCTGACAAAATTTTGGGTTCTTCTTCAGATGTGTCCTTCTAAAAAAAAAACTCTCATCATTTCTTTATGCTTTTTGGATGTGTCCTTCCTAAGCATCATCGACATCATCTGGCATCTTTATGGATTCTCCTACTTCTGAGAATTGATCTCCTGGATATCAACGTCATTCAAGATGTGTCCTTCTTGAATTTGATATCGCTCGACATTTGGCAACACTTGACATTAAAACACTTGGAAAACTTTATCTATCTTTTGATGATTATCATGATATTAGTTCCTTATGTCCTAGGAACCATGACATATCATGATGATTATCCTTGTCTTCTTATCACTCTATTATTAGTTTCTCCAGGATGTCCTGACTTCAGGATTTAGAGAAGCAACAAGGTAGTACAATGATTTTCCTGTTTGTTTTTTACCATCATGTGGCTAGTTTCTCAAGGATGTCAGGATTTAGAGAAGCAGCGATGTCTCATGATTGGCCCAGTTTTTCTAGCAGGTGGTCATGAAAAAAGGACTAGGAGAAATTATGTTCCTCGTATGACTCATGATCATCTTTGTCTGTGACTGTTGATCTACGTGATGGTTCGACCTTGCACACTATTGATCTACGTTATATCATAGTGTTTGTCGGCCATCATGACATTTTTGCCCAATGATGATTAAAGAGCAACAACTCAAATAGCACTAAAGAAAATCTTTGAAGGATTTTAATTTCCACCCTAACATGCATATCTTTCTTCGCACTAACATCCATCTTCATCTTCTCTTGTCTCATTTTTTGATGATATCCTATGACATACACAAAAACAAACTTGCATACATGGTTGCACAAGCATTTCATATTCACATTTCACATTTGCATAAATCAAATACCATAATTAGCATCCATCCATAAAATCATTATTTGCATCCACATATAGGCATCATAAATAACATTTGCATTAGCATATAAGAATCACATCATCATCACATTACCCATTGCATACATACATAACCACATCCATAATTGCATTCATAAGCATAAACATAACATCCATGCATCTCATAGCATCATAAAAGCATCACATAGGATCTGATAAAGCATAAAATACCATAACACATACAATCATATAGACCACATCAAAACTTCATCACATATATATAATCTCAAAAATGTAATGTCACAGGATAGTCATATGATATCCCAAAAATGGAGCTCGTAGGCTCAAATATCAAAATATAAAAGTGTCTAGAAACAAGTCCTATGATGTCCCTCCTTCATCCCATGGAGGTGAACTGTGAGGTGGTTGTGGCTGACCAACCACATGAAAAGTGACCTGGATGGGCGTGTTGTTCTGATTCTGACTCTAAGAGCCTAAGGCCTCGATAACATGAGGTTGGCTCTGCTCTGTCTGGTGTCCTGATGACACTCACCTGTGACCATGCTCTGACCTATGGTTATGGTCTGATGAGTGTCTATGAGAGTTGTGTGACCTGTGGCCTGATGACTAACCTGATGCAGTAGACCCCCCAGCACTGGTATGACTATTATTGTGTGACCTGCTGATGTTGCATGTCCGGGTGCCACTACCTATCTTGTTGTAAGATCGGGACAATCCTAGGTCCCATCTCTCTGGGGGAACCGCCTACTCATATAACAACCTGTACCACCCCCTGCTCTCTGCCATCCTAGCCAACTCTTTGAACATGTCCCCTGTCGGCCCCACGCACAACTCGACAAACTCTGTCACCCATCGATCTGACTCATGTCATCGGAGGACAGCCTAATCCCTCTCTACCCTGGTAACCTCTAACTCTGCTGCCAAGGCCTTGTTCTGAGACAAGGCCGCATCAAGTCTGCTTTGAAGATTGACGATCCTCTAATCAATGGTAGCATTGACAGGAAAAATTGGTGATCTATCACCCTCCTCATCCCCAGCAATCATTCACTCCCACAGTCTTTGGTCTGCCTCATCCTCCTCCTCCTCCTCCTCCTCCTCATCTCTCTCCTCATCCTGCTCCTCTACCTGGATATCCTCCACATCTATATCAAGAGGTTGTCCTCTGACAAATGGATCCTCCTCTGCCCTCTCCTTCGCCCTCACCTCTACCTCCTCCTCTCCACCCCTCATCTTCGCCTCCCCCTCACCCCCTCTGAGCTCCTCCCCTACCTCCTGCTCGGCTCGCATCTCTCTCTCCTCACCCTCCTCTCAGATGGGTGATAATGGTGGACCACCCACCCTCTGCCTAACTCTCTTGGGCTGCCTCTTCCCTCCGCCATCCCTCCTCCATCCCCTCCTCCCCCACCACCCCCATCATCTCCCCCATTGTGGCCTTCGTCTCCTCTGCCTCTATCTCCTCGGCCCCCATCTCCCCTGCCCCCATCTTTTCCTCCATCCTTGCCACTTCGGCCTCTCCTTGGTACTCGTGGGATAACTGACCTTCTATCTATGGGCAGTGGACTATCTGGATCTGTCAAGGGGATAGGCCTGTGAATCGTCCACCAGGCATCGAACTCGGCAGACGTACTTGCATCTGTTGGACCTCCCCTCCACATCCATGGAACTGCAACTAGGCCATCTACCTACTACTCGGCCACTGTCATTGATATGGGCCACCCCCATATGGTCTCCCTAGAAGATTGTGCTTACTCTGTCATGCCTACTAGCACATCCTACTACTCTTTGAACTGTCGTAGCACTCACTGGGGTAGGTACATCTCTATGATACACTGACTTTGTACTGTACAGCCGATCAAGTATCTAAACTGTCTGCACAATGATAAATGGCCATCCTCATCTGGCCACTGACCACAATCTCTGTAAGGCCTCCAGAAAAAACTAATCATGGTGTCAATCATGTGACACCAATATCTGGTATCTCCAACACGAGTCTGATTGACCAAACCCACATAAAGGTAGACATACGACATCTGATCGCCCAACTGTTGCATCTGTATTGGTGGCCGAAAGATGGGAATGCGCTCCCATGCCCAGATCATGAGAAGGGTAGTCCCACAACTGATACTATGGCCTTGGTGATAAACAACCTCGTGCAGCTGATGATATAGCATGGCCAACAAACAAGGCCCCCAAGCAAAAATAGTCCTATGTCCTCACATACAGACTAAAACATCCCCCCATCCAATGGGAAATTCATGACCATGGCGATCTGGAATCAGTAATCCAGCAATCAGTGTCATCAGCATAGCATCCCACCTAGGAAATCGGTCAGCTACAACATCCCAACCTATCTCATAACCATCCATATCCAACTAGGCACCACCGGCATCCTCATACATATCTAGTAGGGCCTGTCGCCCTCAGTGCAAGTCATATACAAACCTCTCTCTGTGGATCGGTATGTGAAGAATGTGGTACACATCCTCTAAGGTGACTCTTGCCTCTCCTGTAGGCAGATGAAAAGAGCAGGTCTAAGAGTGCCACCTCTCACAAAGAGTTGTCAGCAAACCTCTATTTTCCTGAATAATGGGCATGTATGCGATGTAGTATAAACCCAGTGACATCAGGCGCTGCCTCTCCTTGTCGCTCAAACGGTCTTTAAAGGCGTATGTCTCCGGCCTGAACTCTCGGGTATAGATCGGCACTAGTCGACTCTGCACAGGCAAAGAGAAGAGTTAGCACACATGGGTCAGCATTACTAAAGTCAAAATACATCTAAAAACTAAGGTCAACGCAAGTCAACTCTGGTCAACTACAATTGCGTCACGTTGACCACAAATATGTCACAACTTGTCAATTACAGCTCTACACATGGCATTTGCGTCACAACATGTCAAATGTGTCGCTTTATCTATCAATTGTGCAACCTAACAATGATTGCGCCATTCCACATGGCAGTCGCATCGTAGTTTTTCAATCGCACTGTTTGACCTGGCAATTGTGTCACAATAGTACATATGTGTCATAGATTGCCTCACTTACGTTGCAATCTGGTGATTGTGTTGTTTCCCCTCGTGAATGCACAAGCGAACAAAATAGCCTAGCTACCCGTTACACTTGCGTCATGACACAAACAAATGCGGTGAATGTGAAGGCAATTGTGGCTTACATGACATCATTTGCATCACAATGCATCTGCTCAACCCCCCTTAAACCCTCATAAATGTGTTAAATGTAAAAATTGGCAGGTTGGATAGGGTACTTACCGGTGCCTCTACGCCCTTGGGTCGTCGATAGGTCTGCATGCAGTATCCATGGTGGGTAGTCACTGGAATCACCATCATCTCTTTGAGCTCTGATCTCTGAAATTTCTATATAGAAAATGAGCAAATGACACTTGTTTTTGCCTTTTCAACCTATCTATAGGCTGAAAATTAGGGTTTTGACCTCGTGGGTTGGTACTAGAAGCTCATTTGATTGCCTTTGACTGGCATTTTCGCTGACTCAATGTCCTTCGTTCCCAAAACCGATCACGTCGTTATTTGTCTGGTTATTAATTTGATTAATTGGGACACTTTCCAAATTTTTCTAACCCCGGTTCAAAATTCAAAAATTTTCCCGAGGCGGCATAGGCACTTCATACCTTCGCTGGGGCATATTCTGGACTTGTTTTCTTTGCCATAATGCGATAAGCTACATTATGACAAAGAGGGGCAAATGTAGACACATAAAAATGACCAAAGCCTGCAAGCAATATTTTACCACCTTTCGTCTTAGCATAATTATGACATTTTAATTATGTTTCTAACCCACATTCAACTATTAATAAAAATAATTCATAATTATTTAATTAATTCATGATCTTTCATCCTTCATGATTATTAAATAAATAAATCTTATTTATTTATTTAATATGTCACTAATTATCAAAGTCTTATTATAATTAAATAAAGTCTCATTTATTTAATTAATCCTTATCATTAATGTCCTCCTGATTATTAAATAAATATATTTTAATATATTTATTTAATGTCACTAATTCCTAAATCCTCTCTTAATTGAATAGATTCATTAATTTATTTAATTAATTAACTGCCTCTTCTAAATCAAATAATAATTATTAATTATTTAAATGCCTTATGTGACATTTCCCTCTTTTTAAATAAAGTAATTTATTTTAAAATGACTTCACATAGTCAACTGATTCTTCTTTTAGTAATTAATTTTAATTAATTTCAAAAATCAATTACTCATTATCTCACAAATCCATATTTTGAATTAATTTTATTCAAAATGGAAAGATTCTTCTACAAATCAAGTAATTTCTAAAATTACTGATTTGCTAAAATCTCAACTTCTTATCTTCTGATTTTTACTAATTTCATTTCAATGTCACATTTATTCTCCACCATTGATTTAATTTCCTAAATTAAATCTCGTCCACACATTTGGGGATTTTACCCTAACCCTAATTGAGAGTTGTCACTTTGAATCTTAACCATTGATTCTAGGGCATTTTTCCAAGCTCTCATCTCGTTTGTCCGTTCAAGATTGCATTTTCTATAAAATGACAATCTTGATCTCATTTTTTGACATCTCTTAATCTCTTATCATTATCTCTTGATCTCTTAATATTGCATTTTATCTTATTATCTTCTTGCATACTTATTTGTCATCTTAAGCTTCTTGCATTTTAAGATTTAATTGTCTTGTGCAACATCATATTTTCAAAAATCCTTCAAAGCATTGTTTAGGACAAGACATATATAGTTTGTTCATCAAATCTGAGGGCATCCATTATTACAGCAAAGCTAAGGAGGTACAATGGAAATCAATCATGGAGGAGAGAAGATTGGGTGAGACTGTTCTAGTTTCATTCATTTTCCCTTTTATCTCCTATGTGTTTCATTGTTTGTTGGATTTTAATTAATATGTATGCATTATTATGACTAACCATTTGCTTTGCAGAAATCCTTCATTACAACTATTGTATCCTCAATTTTCCTAGAGTGATGAACCTAATACTTTTTATCTAGCTATTGATCAAAATAATTGGGGTTGTTGAACCTTGTCACATTCCATGAATTCCTTGTAACATGTTTCCTAGAGGTGTAGATCATTTCATGCCTACCTATATAAGATCAATCCAATATAATTTAAGGAAAATAACATAAAGACACTAGTTGACAATTATAAATTTAAAGAAAGTCTATTTGACAAAGGTTGAACATGTTGGAGTTGATAGTGAACCCTATAGTTCCCAGAAATACCTGCAACCAAATCGCCTATTACAAATAAGAGATCAAAGCAACTAATTTTCTTATGCAACCAAGAGAGAAAAGATTAAATTCACACAAGCATTTGATATTGAGATTAACCTGCAATTGTAATGAGTTGAATGGAATTATTGATTACAACGAGTGTGCATGCTTATAAAAGAATCAAAAAGAAAATCCTAGATGAGGTTTGCATTAGATTGTGACAAGTGTCTTAATCTCATGCAATGAGACAAATTGACCTATATTTAGCCCAATCTAATAAAAAAACATTCCTATGTATAGCTTAAGTGAATAAAGTAATAAGGGACTTAATAATTAATTAATGATTTTCAAGTGAAGTCATAATTACTCCGACAAAACAAAGTAAGAATATTAGGCATAAAATTTAGTTTTTTTTTAAATATCATATAATATATTTGTAATCAAATGGTTGAGGCCTAGCATGGTGCAAGCTTAGTAAATATTTGATGTAATTTAATTAAATAATATCAAGTATCATCAAATCATTATTCTACTATGTAATTGAATTTTAAGATTTATTCCTTCTATTTTTTGTGTGATTATTTATTGTTTCATGGTTTGAATTCCTTCATTGGACCCTTCAAACTAGTACCGCACCAAAATAGTGTAAAAATTCATGTCCTATTTTTTATAGGTAACCTTCTCAATCTATTACAATATCCTCATAGATAATTTTATAGGTACCCCTAAAAATAAGGCCACTTCATTTGAGGTGGTAGTTGTAGATTCATCTTCCCATTTCTTACCCCTTTGTGTCTCCATGGATGCTCATGAGGAATCTCAAAATGTGTTACCTATGAAATAATATTTTTTTATGCCCACTAATCTATTCCTATTTCCAATTCTTGATCTACTATAGCCCTTATACTCATTTTTGTTCCCAAGTAGTAGAATCCTAAACATCCTAAATTATTATCTTGAGATGGAATGATTATACCTTGAACTACACCCTTACTCCCCTTTGACACCCTATTCACAAGTTCTTGTGAGTGTTGAAACATCCATTTTGGGTGGAAAAAAATCATGAGAAGTCAATTCAAGATTAGCCCTCTTTCCCTCCATCCTCCCCTTCATAAATTTATATTACCTTGAACCAAATTCATACTCCCTTCTTAGTGGTCTTGCCTCTTATGAGACCATCCATCATTTACCCTTTTAACACTCCTTTAGTCTTGCAAGCTAATATTTATATATTATTTCAATTTTCATAGTATTCAATAGTTCTGTAGATATTAATCACCCCAACCTTCTCACCATGCAAATTCCTAGCTCAAAAGAACATTGATCTAAGTAATTGGGTCATCAACTATGGAAATTTGGTAGCAAATAGTGTTGGATATAAATCACATGCAACCAAAGGATTAGTTTATTTGGGGTGGAATTCTTTAATATTCCACATTAAAGAATAATCCATTTCCATTAGGATGACAATGAAGTTTTGCACTTTGAGCAAGAATAGAAAGAGTTGAGATAAGCTACTACTAAGGTAACATAGATATAGAAGTAGATTGAGAGAGAAAAGTATTTTTTTAGTGAGCATGGTATTCAAAATAAACACATAATTCCTTAGACTCCTCAACAAAATGGTGAGTCTATAGAAATAATAGAACCTTAAGGGAGATTAAACTTTTTATGGATCAGTCTAGGTCAATCACTCCAAATTTTGGGTTTATTAATCAATTGTATCAACTATTTTTGAAATCACATGCCTCACAAGGAAGTAAAAAATATGACTCTTGAGGAGGCTTTGTCCCATGCCAATCCTAATATTTCCTTGCTCAAATTATATTGTAGTGAGTATTGGGCATTCATTATAGATGATTAATCAAAGGAAATGGAGAAAAGGAGTTAAACTTTGGTTTTTTTGGGTCATTTTGAGGATGTACATGCTTATAGTTTGTCTACTCCTATTATTCAAGATGCCTACTTTTAGTGAGATGTATATTTTTTTATTCCTTCTCATAGATGGATAATTTATCTCATGTTTTTTCATGACTACCTAATCCAACTTCTTAATCACTTGAGGATATTTTTATTCTTTAGGGTGATTCACATGATGGTCCTAATCCATATCCCCTCGTTACAAAATATTTCCCTCATTAAGCCTACACTACTCTTGAGGAGGTGGGACATTTTGTTGGTGATCCCACATATCATTTCCACATTCATTCATAGACTTCAAGTGTTAATATTTGGATTCATTAATTTTCATTTGATCCTCTACAAAAATAAAATGGTATAGATTTTCTTAAGTGGGGAAGTGTAGTTAAGGATGATTCTTCCTTGATGAAGAATCATACATCAGATCTTGTTCCTCTTCATAAGGGAAGAAATTTGGTTTAGTGCAAATGGGTGTAGTGCACCAAATATGCAACAAATGGTTATATTGATAAGTATAAGGTGTGACTTGTCACAAAGGGGTTTTCTTAGGTTAAGGGTATTGACTAATCTTAAAATTTCATTTGCACTTGATCTTGTATCTCATTTATCTTAGGAGCCTCATGAGAGCCACCATAATGCATCCAAAAATATTTCAAGGTGAATCTAATGAACATATCACTTTGGTGTTCAATGCAGATAAAGAGGTTCTCAAATTATGAACTTCACTAACCTAGACTAGGCTAATGATGTCAAGATCAAAGCATACCTCTAGATTTTTTATCATTAGTTTTAGGTCCAATCACATGATCCTACAAGAATAAAATATCTATTTCATTATCATTGGCATAGTTAAGTATCAAGGTATAGTTTTGAATAACCGAGAGATTCTTTGGCTTCAACAATTGATTATTGAGTTTAGATTTTCTCATGATCATCCTCCTATTCTTTGGTTTGATAATAGAGTGTCCTTCACATTTTATGCAATCTAATGGATCATAAATGGACTAAGCACATTGATATCCACATGCACTTCATGAGGCAGTTCAGTCAAGATGGTATTCTTAGCTTGGAGTACTTTCTTATAAGAAGAAATTTATAAATATCTCCACTCATCCTTTGACATCACCTTGTAATTTTTAATTATGATTAACGCTTGGGGTAAGAAATTTTTACTTGGGGGTAATTCTTGATTCCTTCTCTTTTTTATGTTTTATTTGCATATTTTCTCTCTTTTAGGGAGGATATTTTTCTAAGAGGTTTTATAATTTTCTCTATTTTTGATAGATTGTTTGTATATGGGTTCCTTATCAGGCCTTATTTTTAGGAACCATCTTTGCATATTTTGATTTGTGTGTTCCTCCCTAAGTTGCACTTAAGAAGGGTTTTGGTGTGAAAAAATTTAGCACCTAACCAATTCCTTTCTAGAACCCGTTCACACTCATATTTTTAAGTTTATTCCACCCACTTTAAAGGCACACCTAGTATTGTTATATTTTTGTCTCATGTCATATGATTATGAAACTTATTATAACCCTATGTTGTCTTATCTCTCACATTACCTTTATAAGAAACACTTCATTTTTATATTGCATATCTTGTATATTGCATCCTCCTGTATTTGCATATCATTATTTGTAAATATAGCATTCTTTATTGCATCACCTTGTGTGTAAAATTTTATTCGATGTTGTAGTATATTTTTGTTCAGATGAATCATTATGGTGTATTCAATAAAAATCACTAGCATTTTCTTACCTTATTATTGGAATTGAAATATATTTTCTTTTGGTATTCTTGACGTTTATGGTGGCTAAACTATATTATTTTTGTTTGCAAGTGTTGGTCTTGTATTATGATGTTTTTATTACCATGTCTATGGAGAATGACCTTTAATAGATGTATATAAAGAAGTAGACATAGGAAACTTTTGAGGATAGAAGTAAATGTGGGTTGTTATGGAATGGAAATTATCCATATATCTTCCTAGTGATTTTAATTCTTCGCACCTTCCTTAAGGAGGCTAATCCCCTAAAACAAACCAGAGGAAAGGTTGATATAGAAATGCATGGAGGGTTACCCACAAATTTTACCTTGATACCATCATTATAGTTGGTTCTTGGATCTTTGGTTACTTAGTATGGTTCTCATTTACTTGATACTATTAAATTACCTTGGAGTCCCCTTGGATCTATCTTTGATCCATGTGTTGTTATCCTTATGAAGTGGATAAGTGAAACATGTTTTATTTTGAAAAATATGCATTGAGTACATCTACATATGAGTTGTATTTTTTTAAGAATGAATAAAAATGTGTAAAAACTTATATATGTGTTTAAATTAATAAATAACTATACAATTATTTGAATATCACTCATTGGAATATTATTGTAAAATGAATAATGCTCATGGAGCACCTATATTACCATATTATATACCATATTGTATGTTTGAAATGGTTCAACATTTAGCGGTTGCTTATTATGTTGCTTCCTTTGTGTGGCATGTAGTAGGTTTGGTTTTGTATTTTAATTTTATCTTGGGTGACTTTAGGAGGAAGTCCATTCTTGGGGGAATGATGTAAAACCCACCTATGTTAACTCTTGATTTTTTCTATTATTGTACTATTGCTTGGGTGAAAACATGTTTTAAACTTATTGATAAGTATTTTAATTACAATTTATATATGATGTTTGATAATTATATTGTGTTTTTGAGTATATAATTATTGTTGGATTATGTGGTTCTATCATGATTGAACCTATGTGGATTATTCAACTTCACTATTTTTAGAATAATATTGAAGTAATTTATTTTTCTAGTTCGAATTTATGAGTAAATTTAATGATTGTATGTAAAATGATTTAAATACACATCTTTTGATATCTCCAACTTATATTTATTATAATTATTTTTCAATAAGATGTGGTTATCTGATTAATGTGATTTGATTATTGTTAGTTTTGATATTATGATGTAATTGTGAGATAGACATATTCCTTATTTAATTATATGTTATCATTGGTTAGTATATGTCGTGCTTCAAATATATTATATTGTTTACATATAACTATTGTTTTACCTAAGTGTGTAGGAATAGGTTTCCCAATGGTGGTTAATCTAGATATAGCTAATTTGGGTAAATGTGTTCATATTTATTTTCCCTATTTCACTTGATTTCAAGTTACAAATTGTGTCTTGTTATACCCTATGACCTATGATCTAAGTTGATGTTGATAATAGATTATTTTTCTAGGGAAACTCATAAATAATGTGTGTGAGTGCTTAATGTAGGTTTTTCTACTTTTCATATATTGTATCTTCTTAGTTTTTGATATGTTTGTATAGTTATTTCAAAGTAAAGTGTTTTTCAATTTAATAAATTGTATTGTTGATAAAGAAATGAAAATATATTTTATTAAAAATATATTTATGAAAATGTCTAGTTTCAATGTGAAAGGGTAAAAGTCACTTTTCAATTTAGAGATTTTCATCAAAAGGGAAAAAGATAGTGAAAATTGGCATCACGACTTCATTCTTTATTTTAGCTTGTGTGTGTGAATTTATTTCAACCCTTGTGTTGAATTCGAAAAAAAGCTAAGGATCAGAAGGAGCTTGTTATTCTTTGCTTCAAAAAGGATTGCTCACATTTTCTTGTGGATAGTTCTCAAAAGATCCAAGCACCATTATTGACAGTTTTCTATATGGAAGATATTTTCCATTTTGATATCTATGCATTTACTTAAATGAATTTCGTGTTATTTCATGCCCCACATTAGGCATATTTGGGGTAAAAAAATTAAAATGGTTTCTTGTGTAATTTCTTAATTGTAGATTTTTATTTTTATTTGAGAATATAGTTTTGTATTTGAGTTATGATAAAAAATTCTCAAAAACTAATGTGATGTGAAAAGTGTATTCTCCTTTTTGTTGTTCTCAAAGGATATCTTCGAAATTTTGAAAATTAAATTTATTTATTTATTTAAGAATTAGAGGTTCATCAATGGTGGATTTGAAAATCTGCATGGTTCTTCATTTTTTTTAAATATTAAATTTGAAATTTAGACCACGTTAAACTTTTTTATTTTGTTGGACGAAAATTATCCTAATGGAAACAAGTTTTTTTATAATTTTTAAATATTTTTATTGCCAAATATATTTGTGTGTTTGATATTTTTGAAAGTGTGTTATAGTTTACACCTTATTTTTATTGCCAAATATTTTTGTGTGTTTGATATTTTTGAAATTTTGGGCTTGACAATTTCTTTTATTTTTGGGTTGATGAATTTACCCATAAAATTGGGATGGTTTGGATTTGGCCATGTATGTCATTTTTTAACCTCAATTCATTTCTCATAGATTATTTTTGTATACTCTCATATTTTTGTTTCCTAGATTATTGTATCCAATTGGTGTTATGATATGTACAATTAAACCCATGATTTCTTATATAAGGCCACTACGATTAGTGCCCTAAGGAATAAGTCTTGGTATAAGGTATTTTCCTAATTTTTGTTCAACTTGAGAGCCATCTATTGTGAATAGATGTGTACCCTCAGTTATCACTTAGTTTGGAGAAACATAATGATGTCACCCCTTGATCCTTTGTCTTATATCATCTCCCAAATATTTTTGAGTTGAGTTGTATCCAATAGAGTTTAAGAGATGTATGCATATGCAGTATTTTATGGTTGTGGAATCTCCAAATATGCTTTTCTTGGTGTTCTAAATATTAGATGAGTGGGTGTTTACATTGTATGTATTAGTAATTGTGAGTGTTTTTTTCTTGTATGTAATTGGTGGTTATCATCATTCTCATTTTATATACTAATTGTTAGTTTCATTCTCTTACATGCGATTAGAATTTATCACCATTCTTATTGTGTACTTGGTGTTATCACTATTACAATTAGTAAGCATCATGATTACAATGTGAATACTTATTAGATGTATTATGTATAACTTATTCTTCTATGATTCCTTCCTTATTATGTGCATTTGTTTGATTCCCTAATTAGCTACCTCCTATTTTAAAAGGGTGGGCCTTAGGGTCCCACATAGTTAGGTGATGTTCACTATTGGGTCCAATTGAATTGTTGGTGATTCTTTGGAGAGCATGTACTATTCTCTTGGTTCTTTTGTTGTTGTGGGTCATCATTGTTACACTATTGTGAAATGTAGCATTGAGGAAACTTATAATCCTATGGTTCAAGTTATAGAAGTGCTCCAAACCATCTTTTTTATTTTATATAAATTATCCACATATGGAACAAGAGTACCATACAGTTTTCTTACATTGATCATATTATGGGTTAAATTAGTGCCTTGATTTACAATTGAATTCTTTGGTGTGTTAAGTTTTGAATATAAATATGTAGATCTAGTTTAAATTATGTGGAAATGAAATTTATTATTATGTTTTGTTATCATTTTTATTTTTTATTAAGTTGAAATCATTAGTGGAATGGCTCTCATGCTCGAATCTATAGATTTAGAGATACATTTATTTACATGTTTCTTGTCACTTTGCTAGAAAGGAACATTTTCTTATTATTATCTAGTAATTTTCTTAAACATGAATTTTGAGAAACAAGATGAAATTACTACAATTAAACTATGTATATATATCAAAAAAATAAATTTTTAATACAATATTACCATAAATATTATGTGAAATACACAATTCAAAAATAAAACTAAATTAGTAAACCATAATAACACACGATTTACATGGAGAAACTCTTTCAAGAAAAAATTCCACCACAAAAAGAGAACATGTATTAGTTTTCAATGTACATGATACAATATCAACATACTACACTCTACACTGAGACAACATTCAAAAAAAACTTATGTACCTATAAAAAATGGCATGAGCTATTAGCACATGCCTCCAATTTATAAGTAGAGGTCAAAATCATAATTTTTTTCACAAAAACAATGGATACTAAAACCATGGTATCATGAAAAAAATTCATGCCCACCTTTGAGAGAATCTTCCAATAATAGTACATACATCAATTACTTCACATGAACATCACATGGTCTCAATTAATAAGTCCCCAAGTAGAAAACATAAACACAAATGTATCCTTGACCTATAATTCCCCAATGTCATATTCTTGTAGGCCCACTTTATTATGAATATATTTTCCAATTCTTTGTCTAACATCTAGGAATGGGAATATGCCTTAATGATTCCAAATTCAAATGTCATTTCCACCATTGTACTCAAACTCCCTCATGAATGAATATGAAAACTAATATCTAGATTCTTAGGAGAATCTAAATATAAAATATTTCTCCAATTATACCCTACGTATCTAAGTGCACCTTCCAAGAGTGTTGGAAACACATGAATTAGACATAGGATTGTAAGATAAGTGGTACCTTAATCTTGGCATTGAATTAAAATTATATACTGCACACACATACAAAGGAAGCATAAATAAATTAAATACAAGATCCAAGTATTATAGCCTTCTTGCACCAAGAGAACTTATTTGTGGACACTAGCTTTGTGAGGGAAGTTGTAACATTTTCTTGAGTATAAAGATTCTATAACAAGACCTTAAAATTCTCTAACATATCCCACACAAATTGTTACTACAAATTAATATGTTTAGTATGATCATGATGCATTGTATTTCTTTCCAAACAAGTTGTACTTTGACTATCACAACCAATTTTAACAACCCAATAATAAAAACCAATACCTATACAAAAAATTGCAACAAAACCACCTCATTAAAGGAATGTGTATAATTTTTATATAATTATTTTATATTTTACAAATAAACCATTCATTTACTCTTTCTCAATAAAATCACTACGATAAAATATCTAGTTCCTAGTGAACATTTGACTATTTAAGTCACCTACCAATTCTATATCAACAAAGCCATGTATATCCAATGAATTATCCATAACATCAATACCATGAACATAAACAATAATCAAAAGTGTCATACAAATATATAAAACCCTCTTAACATAATTTCACTGCTCTTTACTAAGATTAGACACAAACTTGCTCAAAAATCCCACTCCTAGGGCAATATTTGGTCTAGTGTAAATCATTGCATACATCAAGGTACTAATAGCACTACCATAATTCAAGTTATAAATATATTAAAAATCATCATCTAATTTAGAACACATCTAAACTAATCATATTTCTAATAAGAAATATAATTCTCATTGATCTACAATCATGCATAATAAACCGCTACAACATGGTAGTAAATACTTTCTTTGACTTAACCAAAACATTATATGCACCTAATCCCTATTGATATTTATCTCAAGGATTTATATTATATTTCCAAAATCCTTCATATAAAATGTGATATAAATATTAGTTTTGAACTCCATAATCATCACCTTTTCATTACCAATAAATATCATGTCATCCACATACAAGATAATGATAGACTATGATCATCAATTTTAACCTAGAGATAATGATCCTCATCATTCCTAAAAAACCCTAAATTCAATTTAAAAGAACTAAATTCTTGGTACCACACCTTGTGTGAATTTTTTAAACCATATAAGGACCATTTTAACTTGCAAACCAAGTGTTCAACCCCTTTAACAGAAAAGTTGTCAAGGTGTTTCATATAAATCTCCTCCTAAAGATCACCATGCAAGAAAACAATCTTAACATTCATTTTCTCAATCTCAAAATTATAAGTTGTAGTAATAGATAATAAGACTAATATAAATTAACTTAGTATTAGGAGATAAATTTTCATTAAAATAAACTCCCTCTCTTTGGTATTAGCCCTTGGCCACTATTCTAGCTTTGTACCACTCTAACAATTTATATACACCATTTATTTTCTTTCACACCCACTTGCAACCCATTGGATTTATTCCATTGAAAAAATAACAAATGAAACAAATGAACCAAATATTCAATGTCACTATCTCCTCCTACATGGTTTACATCCAAGGCTCATTATCCTCCAAAAAGATATTCTCCCTAAAAGATATAGGTTCATCATCAATACTCAATAAAGAAAATATACAATAAAAATATGGTCTATTTCTCAACTAGATTTGGTTGTCTCATGGACCTTCTCAAGGTAGGAGTAAGAGGTTTTATCTATTATTTTGTATTCTCATTCTATACATCCTCATCTAAGCCTTCTTCCTCCTCTCCATCCTCTAATTCATTAAACTATTCTCACTTGTGCATCTTCCTACTTCTCAACCTTAGTTTTACAATGCATTTTTTTTATCCCATCATTTTCCTTTGGTTGTTCTCAACTTGAAAAATTCATAAACTCTTTGAAAATCACATCTCTAGAATAAATAATTTTGTAGGTTATGTATCATATCCTCTATTTGTTAAAAAATGGTTATGGACCAAAAATTCCTAGTTCCTAATTATCACGTCTTCCCTTATCCAATTTTGTGTATATGTTCTTCCTCTTATTTCCCCTATGTCTTCCCAAGGTCTTTAAATTATTTAAGTTTTGGGTCATGTCCAATATTCTAAGTGAATTTTTAGTCATCGGAGTTTTGGAACTCCTCATCCTAGAATGCCTTCCTGTCTAAGTCCAACTTTCCTTGAGTCCCTTTAGCTTTGAACTTCTATATTCATCCTGCTCATCATTCCCTTCATCCATTCCCCACCAAAGTGTCATATTTTCCTTTCCCATAGTACCCTTATCATCCCAAACTCTTGAATTAATATTTTTACTAAGTTACCTTGTTGGAGTTAGACTTGTGGCCTCACCTCTTCTTGGGCATCTATTTCTTGTCATACCCAGCTCCTAAACCCCATTGATAAATACATACATCTCATCAAATTCAAAAAAAAAATCTCATACTCTTACCCAAAAACTTCATCCTAAGCATCTCCAAACCTCAAATCCTAATGAACTCCCATCATACATCTCATTGGATTCAAACTTTTAGGCTTACCCTTAATTTGGTACCTAGTATTCCTTACCTCTGATCCCTAATTCTCTACCTTCATTCCATCCTTCTATTAGGATTTCAAAATTTTCTATCATGTCATCCCTCTCTACCAAACCTTACCCCTTCCTGTAACTTCATCACTAAGTCAAAATTTCCTTTATCGATATGCTTCACCCATAATCCTTGACATTTATCCTCTTTTCAAAACTGTATGTTTGAAATTCACCACTTCTATCTACTTTATGGTATGAGTTCCTTTTCATCCCTAACCTTAAAATTATAAAAATATTTCCATTTCTTAAAGTTAATCTCACCAACCTCCTATAAAAGCTCAAGAGTGTCATTAATGTAGTGGTTAGGATCTAAAAACCTGATGCAGACAAGGTGGAGATGATTCACAACAACCTAATATGATCAGACACAAGCCAATTATCCAATCTTTCAATTGTTTTCATTTATATTAGACATCAACTCACCCTCAAAGGCTTCTAGCCTTTCAATCTTGAAAATTGAACACAAAACCCTTACAAGACCTCAAAACTCTAGACCCTCTAAACATGAGGCACCCTTTATCATTCCCTACAACATATTAAAAGGTGTCATATGGTTCCTTTGCAAGTTTGTGAGAACCAATACGTTGTCCCTAGTTTCAAGCATCAAATTAGCCCATTTTTACAAAGGAGGTCCCTCATAAATGTTTCAAATAGTCATGAGTCATGTGACCAAACACTAAATTCTTCAATTATTTTGTTGATACAAGGCCTTTAAGTCAGTGTTCACACAAACCCTCACTTTCAAGAAAATGACAAGGGTTTTAAAGGAAATTTTATCTCCATGGCTCCTGTAGCACAACCAATGCTTCAAACAAGTCACAAATGGTCTACATTCACTAAATAATCCCTTACAAAGACCATACTCTTAACATTTCTTCAAAACCCTTATCCTACAACTCAATGTCTCATAAAAAAATGACTATGCCCAACCCTTGGGCATCACTCCATAGCTACCTAAACATTTATTCTTGGCCCCAAACACATATGAAAACCTAAATTAACAGTATACATTCCATTCCTCTTAGTAACATCTAACAACAGTAGGAGGAATGGCCTTACATTTAATTAACCTTCAAAGCTAGACCTTGTTGGCCTATCATAGGCAGATCCAAATAAATAAGGAAAAACTTTCACCAAACTATTAAAAACCCCTCAAAATTTAATGAAATGCAATTCAAGACATGCCACCTCACATTGAAACAATTTTTAGACCATAAAAGTTCCTATACGGGCCTGTGCATGGTAAGGAAGGAGAAAAACACAGAAAATCTGCTAAAACCGTTTGGATTTTTATTGGAATTCACTTCAAAAGAGATCAACAACCTTCATTCGAGCCTCTTGAGTCCATTTTATAAATTTTCAATTAAAAAATACCTTACAAATGTCCATAACCACCTTTTGAACTTCTAAGACCCTTCATATTCTCACAATGTTGAAATTTTGACAATTTTGCATTGACACTTTACATCTTTTGCAATTTTTGACCCATTGAATCCCAATTACTTTTAAGACACCTAAATACATTTAAAATGGTATTTTAGGCCTTATTTGACACAAACAAAACTTTAAACACCCCCTCTACAAACCTAGGCTCGCTCAAATTCACCTTGACACACTTTACCAAATCAAATTTTGCATCATGGTTGTAGGTGTTCTTGCACCATACAACCCCACTGGAAAGAACTCATGCCTCATGAGTTGAGGTCGATACCAACCCCAACATCCTTCATAAATTCTCCTCTAGTTCATAAACTCCTTCCACTATTCCATGCTTAGCATTCTTGTAAACTGCCTTGCACCTTGTACTGTGTTTACACTTGGAAGTGACTGTACTTGTAGACTCAAACCTGGTGTCTTTCCTCTCTCCACTCTTGGTTCAAAACATGTTTGTTTCCCTACATTTATACCTGCACACATTAGTAGTTACTTGTTCTGAATTCCTCATTATTCCATTGTCATGCTCACATCTTCCCCTAAATTCTTGCATACCATGTCCTCTCTTCCCTTTCATTAGTCCTAACTTTATTTTCCCATCTCTTGTCCCTATCCCATCAGGATTTTGTACCACTATACCTGAAAATCCTACTTGTTTCACACCCTTAGTCTCAACTATAGGACATTCAATGGCCCCTACTAATCCATTTTCTTTCCAATCCACTGTCAACACCTTCTTTACCCCTGTATCAACCTTTATACCTGTTGTCCTGACATTCTCAGGCTTATGACTGATTGTAACATCAGCTTCCTTGTCTCCCTTCACAACATTTATCAATTATTTTCTGCCAAATATGATCCCTCTTTCTATCTTGGTCTTTCCATCATCATTATTTTGTAAAGGTGTTAAAGTGAATCTCTTTCCTTCATGTTCAATTTGATACTTGTTGGTTCTACAGTCATGTAGTGCATGTTTGTCATATTGCCAAGGTCTCCCTAGCAAGATATGGCAACAAATCATAGGCACAATGTCACATACAACTTGATCTTTATATTCTCCAATATTAAACTCTATCTTAGTTTTTTCACTCACAAGGATGGATTGATCATCATTAATCCATGAAATCCTATAGGGGTTATCATGAGGAAACCTTGTCAAATCCAACTTCTCTACCATCTCATTTGAAACCATATTGTCAGTGCAACTAGAGTCTATAACTACCTTGCATACCTTCTTCTTACATTTGTATGTAGTTCTAAACAAAGCTCTTCTGTGTATTGTTTCTTCCTCCTTTGATGCCTTGAGTAAGATCCTCCTAGCCATGAGTGTATCACCAACTTCAGGATTTGCAAGGTGACTTGATGAACTAATGCTTTCCTCTTCATCCTCTTTCAAAAGTTTAACCCTCTTTTCACCTTCACTTCCACTTGATGAAGCACCAAACTTCTCAGGACATTTGTAGGATGGATGGCCAAATTCATTGCAAGTATAGAATCTACCTAAAAATGCATCGGAACTCCTACCTCCTCCAAATCTGCCTCTTGTGACTCTCCATCCACCTTTGACATCAAATTGTTCTTGTCCCTTCATGGAATCTTCTTGATTGCCGTTGTTTGGTTTAGAATTAGGCATAGATCCTCTACCTCTTGATGCATTACCTCTGCCTCTAACTTCTTTATCTTGTCTTCTCTTCATTTTCTCCTCCACCCTAATTTCCATTTCATAACATTCCTCTACATTCCTAGGGTTAGCCAAAAGCAATTCATCTTGTATGTTAAACCTAAAACCACCCATATATCTAGCAAATTTTTCATCCTCATTCTCATGATGACCAGACCTCAAAATTAGTTTATAAAATTCTTTAGTATAATACTTAATGTTCATTTCCTTTTGCCTTAAGCCTTGCAATTTCTTAAACATTTGAACTTGATGATCCTTGGGTAAGAATTTACCTTTGAGTTTTGATAACATCTTGTCCCATGAGGTAATTTTTGACTTGCCTTGCTTCCTTCTCTCTAACTGAAAATAATCCCACCATACCAAAGCATGGCCTTGCAACTTTGTATTTGCAATCTTTACCCTCTACTCCTCAGGAACCTCATCACACTCAAAATGTTTATCTAATGCAGAAATCCAATCAAGTAACTCTTCATCATTTAGACTCCCAAAATAATTTTGAACATCAATCTTTACCTTATGCTTGAAATTCTTAACTTCCTTCAACATCTTTGCAATCCTTTGATCCTCTGGGTCAAGTTCTTCTTCCATGTCTTCAAACTCTTCTTCTTCTTCTTCATCTGACTCACTTTCTTCCACATCCCTTCTTTTTTTTTCTCCAAGGCTATAATCTTTCCTCCAACTCTCTAATCTCTCTAGAATGTATTTCTTTCATCTCCTTCATCTCTTTAGCCATGTCTTTGTTCTTTGGAGCCATCTTTGAACACTAAACTCTTCACTTCTTTCTTGCTCTTCACAACCTGCAAAATGCAAACAAACCTACTCCATGATGCTCTAATACCACTATGATGCATAAAAGGTGGAGATGACTCACAACAACCTAATATTATTAGACACAAGCCAGGTATCCACTCTTTCAATTGTTTTCATTTTTATTAGACATCAACTCACCCTCAAAGGATTCTAGCCTTTCAATCTTGAAAATTGAACACAAAACCCTTACAAGACCTCAAAACTCCAAACCCTATAAACATGAGACACCCTTTATCATTCCCTACAACATATCAAAAGTTTCCATATGGTTCCTTTACAAGTATGTGAGAACCAGTACACTGTCCCTAGTTTCAAGCATCAAATTAGCCCATTTTTACAAAGGAGGTCCCTCATAAGCATTTTCTCTCTACAAAAACACCTCAAATAGTCATGAGCCATGTGACCAAACACCAAATTATTTAATTATTTTTTTGATACAAGGCCTTTAAGTCACTGTTCACACAAACCCTCACTTTCAAGCAAAATCATAAGGGTTTTAATGGAAATTCTATCTTTGGGGCTCCTACAACACAAAAAATGCTTCAAAAAATTCACAAATGGTCTACATTCACTAAATAATCCCTTACAAAGACCATACTCTTAACATTTCTTCAAAACCCTCATCCTACAACTCAATGTCTCATAAAAAAATAACTCTGCTCAGCCCTTGGCATCACCCCATAGCCACCCAAACATTTATTATTGGCCCCAAACACATACTAAAACCTAAATTATCATTATACATTCCATTCCTCTGAGTAATATCTAACAATGGTAGAAGGAATGGCCTTGCATTTAATTAACCTTCAAAGCTAGACCTTGTTGGCCTGTCACAGGCAGATCCAAGTAAATGAGGTAAAACTTTCACCAAACTATTAAAAAGACCCTCAAAATTGAATTAAATGCAATTCAATACATACCACCTCACATTGCAACAATTTTCTGACCATAAAGTGCTTGTACGGGCTTGTGCACAGTAAGGAAGGAGCAAAACACAGAAACTCTGCTAAAACCATTTGGATTTTTATTGGAATTCACTTCAAAAGAGATCAACAACCTTCATTTGATCCTCTTGAGTCCCTTTTATACATTTTCAATTCAAAACTACCTTACAAACATCCATAACCACCTTTTGAACTTCTAAGACCCTTTATATTCTCACAATGTTGAAATTTTGACAATTTTGCATTGACATTTTACATCTTTTGCAATTTTTGAACCATTGAATCCCAATGAATTTTAAGACACCTAAATACATTTAAAATGGTCTTTTAGACCTTATTTCACACAAAAAAAACTTTAAACACCCCCTCTACAAACCTAGGCTCACTCAAATTCACCTTGACACACTTTACCAAATCAAATTTTGCATCATGGTTGTAGGTGCTCCTGCACCAAAACCTATAGGACCTCTCACCATTATTATAGAAGAAATGTTTAGGTCATGGTAAGCACATCCCCATTTATTTCTAGTACAACTCTATACACATGGGTATAATTTCTTATGCAAATTAAGGTAAAAATGCTTGATAAAAATGGGCCCTCATCGGTGGCATACTATTTGATATTCAAGGACATTAAAGAAAATATCAAAATTATTTTTAGGTTATCTATCATGTTTTAAAGTCTTCATGGAAGAATATTTATGAAAAATACACAAAAAAAACTAAAAATAAATATTGTTATGAGCATGTGTTTTTGAATGCCTAGATTTGAGGATAAAAACTCTCGGATTTATAGAAAACCATAGGAAAAAATCCCTTTTGATCCTACACATCAAAGGACATAACCTATTAGGCTAAAGGATTGTCTCATATGGATTTTGTGATTGAGCTTTCATAGTGGAGAAATATAGCAGTAGAAAGTTTGTTTTACATTTTGTCATAACTATAAGCAATATATTCATTTTTGCAGTGGTTATTATAGCAACATAATTTAATATAAAATTGACCTGTAATATATTGAATGCTCTATAGTTTATTTACATTTTGTAAACCCTATTTGAATATGGGTTATCAATGAGTGCAATCATTTGTAATGAAATGTGGATTTGTACATTATCTAATTTAAATATTACAAATATTAAAGTTATTTTCCCCAAATATTTAGATAGGGACATTACATTAGAGGATTCCAAAGCGTATAAACTTTTACATCATCACCATAACCTATGAATATGGATTTCTGATATTTTGGATTAATTTTAGATTTTTTATCTTAAGACACATGAACATAAACCTCACAATTGAATACCCTTAAATGTGAAATAGAAGGCTTCTCAATAAGGTGCCTTTTCAACAAGAGTCAAACAAGGAGATCTATTAATCAAATAAAAAGTGATACATACATCCTTTGTACAAAATTTCCAATCCAACTACATACCACTCAACATACTTCTATAAAGCTATACTCACCAAAAATTTCAAATCTCAACACCATTATTTTATAATATATTTATTTTTCAACTAAGGCCTTCAATTCCTCACACTTGGTGAAAACTTTAGATTTAGTACACATAAAATAAATCCAAGTGTATCTAGAGGAATCATAAATGAATGTAACATAATACCGTGATTTTCCCTAGAACTCACATCCTCTTAACCAAACACGTTCAAATGAATAGTTTACAATAATTTGTTTGGTGTATGGCTTCCAACAAGAAATGAAGATCTGTTACATTTAACAAACACATAATGCTCATAGAAATAATTTGTACCACTAACCTTTTATTAATAATGGTCCTAAGACCCTTTTCATTTATGTGACTTAAACATTGGTTCCACAAACATACATTCAATTTTATTTTTTACAAGTACATTAATAAAGTTACAAAATCTGAACGTATTCATCCTAAATAAAATCTCAATCTAAGATCCTTTAGCTACCAACAAATTCACTCTCACCAACCTGCAACTAGACTTATGAAATATCACATGCGCTCTATAATCATTCAACTTGGATATAGAAAGTAAGATCTTTAAATTCCTAGAATAGGAAAAACATTATCAAACGTTTTCACCCTTCCATCACTAAAACACAACTATACCTTTCCCTTAACAACTATTTTCTTAGTATTATTGTCATCAAGGAAAACATATCTTGCATCGTAAGTTGTATAAGTCAAAAATCACTTCTTTTGGAGAGTCATATGATAGCACCGACCTTAATCAATGATCCAAATATCATCACTAATAGTGTTAGTAATGATAAATCAAGCATCATTTTCACCATCATCAAAATATTTATATGTGAAGGAATTCAAATATTTCTTTGTTTTTATGCATTCTTACTCACATGTTCTCTCCTCCCACAACTCCAACTCTTTTCTCTACTCTTCTCTATGTTTTTTACCATCCTTTTAATTTATATGTATCCTTCTTTTCATCCCCCTTAGACCCTCCTTTTTCCTTGGGCCTTCCTCAAACATGTAGGGCATCCTTTGAGCCATCATTCATGATTTTTCTTCTCATCTACTCTAAAATAAAATAAATGAACTATCCAATTTTATTTTTGCACCAGCACCATTAATGGCAACAATTAATTTTTTCCAAGATTCAAATAAAGAAGTGATAAGATACATTTATATTCTTCCAACTTAACATCTAATAAAACAAGCTTATCCAAAATTAAATAAAAAATATTCAAATAATTTGTAACTTAATCACCATGTTTCATTTTCAAAGAATATACTTGTCTTTTGAGATACAATTTATTTGTTATACTTTTAGTTTGGTAAATATTGCATATCATATTCTATAGCTTGTATGTATTGATCTCCTTGGAGACATCTAAGAGGTCAAAATCTACAAGGCACAACCAAATTGTTCCCCCTACCTATTTGTCCAACTTTAACCAATTTTCATCAAACATTCTAAATGGCTTATTTTCATTTACAACAAGTACCCACTAGTTTCATTCTTCAAGAAGATATTATATATTTCCATATCCCATATATAATATCATTGAATTTCTCAATATCCACACACAAATTAGAGGCCATGGTTTTTAATCCTTTAAAAATTTATAAAACCACACAATTAAAAAGCTCCAATTATAGCCAAAAAAAATTCAACGCTAAACAAAAAGGTGTACCCTCTATATGAAATTGTTAGCTCTAATAAAAAATTTGATAAACAAGGTGAAACTATTAAAAAAAAAAAATCTTCTAAGTGTATGCAAGTCTAAAATTAATTCCTTAATAAAAATACCATAAATGATTATGTGAGGATGCAAAAATCAACAATAAAACTAAGATTATAAAACTATAATAACATAGGATTTACGTGGAGATACCCTTTTTGAATAAAACTATACCAAAAAAAGAGGAAAAATATGTATTAATCTTCAATGTATATGATACAATATCAGCATACTACATTCTACATTGTGATAGAATTCTAGTAGCACATGTGTACCTATAAAATAATGATATAAACAACTATCTCACACATCCAATATAAAATAAAAGAGAGGTTAAAACCATAAATGGTTTAAACAAAATAATGGATACCAAAACCAAGGTATCACACAAAAATTCCATACCCACTTTAGAGAGCATCTTTCAAGAATAGTAAATACATCAGTGACTTCGAATGGATATCACAAGGGATCAATAAATGAGTCCTCAAATATAAAACATAACCATATTTTATCCATAACTCCCTTTCATCTCACACCCTCAAGTCTAGCACTCCATTTTGGAGACCACTAACCCATGTGGGTCTCATCCATTGTGGCAAGATTCTCCACTTCCTCTTAGCACCTAAGAATGGAAATATACCTTAAATGAGTCCAAGATCAAATGTAACCCCCACCATTGTGCTCCACCTCCCTCATAAATATATATTAAAACTAATATCAAGTTTCTTAGGAGAATCTAAATACAAAATAAATCTCTAGTTGCACCCTAGGCATCCAAATACACATTCCAAGAGTGATGGAAATACATAACATAGACAAAGGATTGCAAGGTAGATAGAACCTTAATAATAATGAATTTATAGAATATATGGATTTAGAACATGTATTGAGGCCAAGTGATGTTAATATCAATGGTTCAATCCATTTTTAATCAACACTTTGAATATGAATGCTACACCATGGTGTATGACCTGTTTGTTTTAGCTAGGCACTAACTTTTGACCTTGTGAACATTGTCCTTGTTTAGAAGATCGAATCCTTGTGTTTAGGGTCAAATAAGTTAGTAGGCTTGTAGAATAACCCTTTAATATCTTAAATGTTATTATTGGAGCCTCTAATAACCCACTATTCATTTGAGGTATTTTCTCTATCCAAAATCACATATTTTGTATAGGGGAAATTTTGCTAAGGAAAGGGGAAATTCCAAGATTTCCAAGGGTGATTTTAACTAGTAATAGAGGTGATATTGATCAAAATGAACGATCCCCAAACAAGGGATAGTTATTTTCCTTTTCTAAAAATGTTTTCTAAGGTAAATTTGACCATTGGGATTTGATTTGTTTTCCTATCAACTTAGTTTGATGGTATTTTATGTAATTTTTCAATTATGCTTCCTTTTGTGTCGCAAGATGTGCCCTATGAGGAAACTATCAATCTCTTGATATACTAGGTTGAGATAATGAGTTTTCCTACTATGCAACCTCTTAGATTTACATTCATTGTGGTTTGGTTATCATTTTGGATATGTGATTGTCTTAGTTTGTTTCAAGGGATGAAACGATGCTTGGGTTTCTTTGGACTAGGAAATACAGGTTTGTTCTCATTCTAGTCTTGCTCATTCATGAGAGATGTAGTTAGTGGTTTTTTACCCTAAAAACACAATTAGAGGTAACTCTACCCTTTCACATGATTTTCATGGTGATGCCATCATAGAACAAAGGTGGATCTTGTACTTGTGTGGAAATTATTTTTGTATCGATGATGTGTAATATGAGTGTGCATTCATTCATTATCTATTAATGTATGGGAAAAAGCTTAGAACATTATAATATTCTATAAATTCAAGAGAAAATGTGGAATTTGGTGGCATAGAGATCCAACTTTACACATTTTACCTTCTCATCTCCTTTTTCATTTATCTTTATTTACTCAACATAATTAAAATTGAGTTGGAATAATTTAGTCTTCCATTTTCCAATGTAGCAAACCACTAATGATTTGTTTCATCTTTGAAACATAATTGTAACTCCAATATTTATTTGGCATTTAGATCCATGGTGCCTTCGTATTTCACTAACCATCCTTCTTTAGAGTTTGAAATAAATGAATTTAATCAAGTTTCTTCCTCACTTTCATTGTCATTCCCTATATAAATTATGTATTTTTTATGGAGAATCTATTTTTTTCAAATTATGATCAACTTTGGTTCCTATTAACCTTGCATGACTCAATAATGCATCATTTTTTAATGCAAAGAGATAAAAAAATTTAATAAACATGTTTTAAGTTCCAATTAAAGTATCTTTTGTGTCATTATAACTAAGAGAACTATGATCCCTTGGTTCACTCCCACTAGCTGAAAATTTAGATGTCAAATGATTAGATTGCCAAAACTTCTCCAAGTATCTTCTAGGATTATAATTACACAAAGCTCACCATCAATATTTGTATTGATGAGATTCTTCTTGAGTATATGTATGTGTACCAAAGTGGATCCCTTCACCAATGACTATAAATAGCATAGGACCAATCACCTTCTCCCCGCACAATGGAGGCTCTACCATTAGATTATTGGTATCCTCATTCTAAGTTATAAATGGGTCATTTTGTGTTCCTCCTCACCATAGTGAATCATTTTACCAATTATAACATTCCTTAGTTTGAGAATGCTTTTAAGAAAGTTTTCCACTTTAAATAGTATAATTATTTGTAATATTTTTGTAATAGTATTATCTAACTCAAGTCAGCCAATTATTGTACTCACATTTTAATTGGAATTGTGATGCTCCTTCACCATAGCATGTTCCACCACTACTTGTGCTTCAAAAGGCCTTGTTTTTTATATGGGGGTCCAAATACACAACTTTCATTGCTTCAACTTGTGTTATTGCCAATAATTCATTTTTTTAGATTAATCATATTGATATTTATACTCAATTTTTTCTTTGGACAACCCTTGTCATTATGACCTCTAGGTTTATATCATCTATAGGACATTTTTTGTCAACTATTCTTGTGAAATCCCTCAAATCAATGACTTTCACTAAGCACTCACAAAGTAACCCCATTAGATATATTGTTGATATTGTATTATACGGTGACTTTTGGAATCATTGTATCTAAGTTTGAATTCCCCTTATTATTGTGTCCTCAATTATTATTCCTATATACAATTTCATCTAGAGATGTAGCTTTATTCTTGTATGAATTCAAAGGTATTGTGGATGTAGTTGGCTACTCTCCCTAAGTAAGATAATTTGCACACTCCTATTCTTCAAGAAGAGATGCATTTTTAGTATTATGTAGTTTTAGAGGTGTTATGGGAAAATTTGACTACTCATCCTATCTAAATATTTCTTGTCCACTCTTATTCTTCAAGTTATACAAGTAGTCCTTGGTTGAATGGCCCATTATTTGACACATTTTGTAGAACATATTTTTGGGAGATTTATCCTTCATGTGGCCCTTTGTCTTAAAATATGTATGAAATTTTGGAGAAAGAGGTTCTTAAATATGACTTTATAGATCCACAATAGATGTCTTTACCTAGGGGCATTTCATTATGAAAGAGATCACAAGGAGTAGAGATTGACTTTCAACCTCAAAGATGAGTCAATCAGACCTAGATCTCAGTTCCTTTAGGGCAATAGGATAATGGGGTAGATTGGAAACCAATTTGAAATTATATTCAATATCTAAACTACATGAAAGTATTAGACCTATAACATGAAATGTAAACTCCCAAAAACACAGAAACTGAAACCACGGTTTGCAGGTAGATCTAAGAAGGGTTAGGGCACATGTATCAGTCACCAAAAGTAGGATTTGAGCTCTATTGAAGGATAGGTTTTCCCTAGGGTGAATGGGTCCTAGTTAGGGGTCTTGAAAATTATTTTTATAGTCCTCTAAGGTAAGATCTTAGCTTCTATTTTGTACAAGTTCCATTATTAGACAACCAAAAATAAATTTTGAATCTATGTTTTCGTGACTTGACAACAATAAATGTAACAAATGAAGATTGTAAAATTGCTCTTCAAGATCTTCAATCCTTCTTCAACCTATAATATGCACATACAAAGAGGGAAAAAAAATTGTGTTTGAATGGGGGTTTTCCTTAGTCAAACCCCATGTTTGGTAATTAAACCTTTATGAAAAGATAATGAAAATGGAGAAGGAAATGATGAATGAACATTTGCTAAAATTCACCAAACCTTCAATGGCTTCCCTTAGAGGACTAAATTCAAACACATCACTCCAAGGAACTTGATCTCGTTTTGCTTAATTTTTTGGATACTTGAGTGCTTGGATGCTTTGAGGATCAACAATGCATATTAGCCTTCACAAGATGGATCTTGATTGTTGCAACAAATGACTGATAAATATGCTCTTGAATGCTCTTGACAATAATATTTGCTCTTGATAATATTTGAAGTCTAGAATGTGTGTCTTAGGTTTGAATTGATAAAAATATTTTATTTATAGGTGTTTATCTAATTTCCCAAAAATTAGATTCCAAAAGCTAACAATTGCATATGAAATTTGAATCATTAAAAAATTGCCAAAAACATATTTTAAAATGGGTCCTAGGACTTGAAGGGGACTCATTCGCCCTTGGATGAATAGTTTTTGGCCTAAATTCCAAGACGCTCATTCTCTAATGTGATTAAAATATTAATTAATTTAATTAAATGTTGGTTTCCCTTTCAGAAAATAGGATAAATAAGGCTTTGGACTACATAATTTGGAAAATTAGGACCTTAATTGAGTCCAATAAATTACGGGACCTAAAAAAAGTGTGAAATTATAAAGGGTATACAATTTTCTACACTACAATGTGCACCACATTTTGTTGGCCACTTAATAGAATCATTTATTTGCTTTAAGATCCGTTATTCAAAGCATGTCTTTTCATAGGGCTTGAACCAATCCTGGTTCACCATCATCACTTGCACCAAAACCACTATCATCTTCACTTTTTCTTCTAGAGAGGGAGGATATCTTACTTTTACTATCAATGTCCATTGCTCTATTATATTCCTTTTAATAAGATGAATGTGGCACAACCTTCATTTTTCTTTATAATGATGGTATGAGTGCCTCGATTAATTCTCCATATGTGTGTTTTGTGATGTGGGAAAAATGGATCTAGGTTCTAAATAACACTTTCTCCTACATCATATTTTAAAGGAACCAAAAATAATCACAAACACTCACTCAGGTACTAAACTTTATGAAAGAGCCATAATGGTGGATTAGGGTTTTGATTCTTTGTTTGGGATGATTGATTGATTAATGATTAAATTGATTTGATAACTAAAATGTGTGTCTAGATCAACTATGAAGCTACAACAATATGATGTTAGTACAAGGAAACACAATGAGTTACATAACAACAAAGTCTAGAGATAGAGGAACCTAGCATATGAATTTGGGCTCAAATTGGCTAGACGAGGGCACTAGTTCCCTAGACCTACAAGTATAGATCTCAAATTGTCATAGTCTATAGGTTCTTCCTTTCTATACTTGGCTTCATAACTTCGTTTGTTGATGATTAATTTAACTTTCTCTAATTTGTTGATATATGAGGCTTGAATGTTTGATCTTATAATTAGGTCTTCAATCCTTTCCCAAATCCACTTTAGATTTTTCATTTACACACAAGTGATGAGAAAAAAGGTTGTGCCATATAGGGGATTTCCTAAGTAAAACTTTTTTTTGGTGTTTCCACTTCCACAAAGCTATGATGATGTAAAGAGTCTTTATCCTTGGTCAAAAAAAGGAAAATGGATAAGAAGGAATGATAAATTGACAAATGTTACAACTTACCACTCAGATCTAATTTTTTTGATAGACTAAAGTCATTGTACTCATCTCATCCAAGAAGAATTGATTGTTTGATTGAAATTCCTACAAGTATTATTACTCACAAAACAAATGAACATAAAACATAAATAAACTCACATATGAACTTAATGCATTACTAACATGAATCTTGACTGATAATAAGTGTTGTAAACTCTATTAATTATGCTCTTGACTGATTTTTAGAATGCTCAATCTCTCAATCAATTCACTGGGATTTCAAATGGTGAAAAATACTTGTATATATATATTAATTTGTTTTCCCATAAAATTAATTATCAGAAGCTGACAAATGAATTTAAATTTATAAATATTAAAATGTCAACAATAATAAATTTAAATTGTGACCAAAATAGGTTCGATGGGGGCACTAGCACCCTAGTCCAAACCTATTTTGGATCTTTAAGTGTCATTAAATAAATATTAAATAATAATTCTCAATTTAATTTTGGTTTTCCAAAGATGACCACAAAATGGGAAATGTAAAAGAGCAATTGGGTCTAGACACATAGGAGGGAGTTAAACCTAATATGAAATTATCAAGGGTGAAAATTTACAATACTACATTTATCCCCAACTTTAGTGAGAGTATGAACTTACGCTCATTCTCACACTAAAGGATAAGCCAAGAAGGGTTCTTTTATCAAAACATTAAAAAGATAATATGACATAAAATCTAAGGGATATGTTAGCCCCCATGCTCAAGATCATATGGCACAAAAAAGTAAAGATAAAGGAAAACACACACATGAGGTGCAATGCAGCATGAAAAACATGAAGCATACACAATGAAGACATAAAATAATACACAATGTAGACACAAATAAAACATACGATAATACACACAAAAAACACAAGGTAGACACATAAAAAACACAACACAAACAAAAAAAAGACAAACACAAGGTTAGTATGCTGAAAAATGATTTGATTTGGTAAATTTAAGAGATTTTAGTCTTAAATTTTGTCTCAAATATCAAACATCATCCATTGAATATAATGTTAGACAAAATGGTGCTCTAATAAGGACCAAAAAGCTATGTTATACTAGATCACTCATGAGCTACATAGATCCTATTGGTGTATATAAAGTCTTGTACCTAGTTAATTCATTACTAGGTAGCTTAGGGGACTTATTTACATGTTAAGTTTACTTAGGTCCTAGGAAGGAATCTATCTAGAAGGTGTTAGTTGTCATTATTTGTTATCTTATTTTTTGACTTGTAACACATGTGACCTAGGTAGTTGTGATAAGTTGTCTCATGTCATATGATTAAGACATTTGTCATAATATTATGACATCTTATGTCTCACCTTGGCTATATAACCAAAGGGTCTCTCATACATTGTACACATCAATTGAATCATATTTGCATAATTGATAAGAAAATAATTTATTCTTCTCATATTCATATTCTCTCTTTGCGCTTTTCATTTGGCCTCTAGATCTTGGCAGGCTATCTCCATAGCCAATTCTAACATGGTATCAGAGCAAGTTAGGTGTCATTGGTTAGCCATTTTTTGAGAGATCTTGGTAAATCTTGAAAATTTGAGTATGCTCTTCTCTTGCATCGTATGATGATCTGGAGAATTAGAAAAATGATAGAAATACCATATTTTGGGAGGGGGTTCCTATTTGTAGCTATTTATAGCAGGTTCAAATAGGAGCTTCTTGGTGAAAATATAAGCTCACCATTGAGTTCAAGAGGTTAGAGAAAGTCATTTTTTCCTTTTGTTTCATCCAAATCGGATATATGAGGCCAAATCTATGAGGGTTTGAAGTTGAAGAGTGGTTGCGAGTGATGAGTCCAGTTAATGGCTTGATTTTAATGGGGTTTTATTATCTATTTTTTGTTATTACCTTAGACTTTGACACTTGATTGTTGGCATTTTCTATGTTATTTCCTCAAAACCATATACATTGAGCATATGTTTATCTTTGTGACCTTTAAATGGAATTAGCATGCTATACGAATTATCTAAGTTAATTTTGCATGTGGATTAATAAATGTTACTTTATGGTAGTTATATATATGTAGTTGTTTATGTGTGCTAACATTGTTATGTAGAGCCTACAAGTTGAGGAAGATTCTTCCAATTGGTCGGTTGCCATAAAAGTCAAGAAGGTGGTCATTAAGAGGTCAATGAAGGGAAAATATTGGTTCGAATTAAAGAATGTAACTACCTTGTAATGATCATAGTTGTTAGTTGATAAAATATAAGATTTGTTGTTATGCTAAATCCACGTTCAAGCAAGAATGGCTTGACTAGATTCTACGCATCCATAACCTCCTTTCCTTTTCTTATTCTTTCCATAATTGGTGTCCTCCTAATCTGTTGGAGTTGACCACTTTGATAGGTTGATTAGTAAGTTATTTGTTTCCTTTTATAAATAAGACTCGGATGATCCTTCTCAGTTTGTTGATGGATCTGATGTTGTACTCGAATTTCTAGTTTTTCAAAGTAATACAACTATGTTATTGTTCCATTGTAATTGTACTTTCAATGAATAAAATGAAGTTATAAGCTTGTTGCATCAGAGTTAGTTTCAAGGGAAACTCACCCAAGGGGGGCCACTTGGTGAGGATTCGATCTATTAGCTCAGTCATTATTTTTCTGTTCAGTAAAAGTTTCAATTTTGGTGTACTGTTTGTTCCTGCAGCCACTAGAATTCCATTTTGTGACTATTCCTACAGCCAAAGCAGATAAAGTAGCTTCATGTTTGTTTGCTAATATTTCTATTTGTTTTCATGCATTTCAGTTCAATACAGTTGTTGTTTGATGTCCAGTGCTTATGTTACTTTCTTTCAAGCAATTTACCTTCAACATTATGTGTTTCCTAGTTGTAGAATGAATATGGAAACAATAGAAACCTAGTGCACATACCATGCTGACCCATTTCAAGTTCACATCCTTGGATTGACAATTAAATGAACCTTCATGATGATAAAGATAACTATTTAGTATAGATGTCCAGTCTATGAGTTATAGCTTTGAGGGCTTAGTTATTGAGTCATTAGAGAGGGCCAAGATTTTTGGCATTGTTGTCGGGGATGGTGTCAAACTAGGAAGTATTTCAGAGTCATTTTTAGTTTCTTTCATGTTTTTAAAATTTCATAATTTTGTTTTCAGCATACCCCTTCATTAGATTAGGTAATGACCCACTATTATTTCACCAATTCTTTGTGTGATTTGGCTGAAACTAAGTAATATTGCATGCATGGGGGTAGGAGAAGCGACGCTTTTCGGAGATTCCTTCCTAATTACCCTAACCCTGATAACCAGCTAGTTGAGTTTCAAAAAAAATCAAAAGAAGAAGTTGCAAACCCTTTGGTTGAGGCATTTCCATATTTGGATAGCTTTGAAACCTCTTTTAAAGAACAAGCTGCCCAAAATCTAATAGTCCAACAAGAAAATATGGTTGCTCAGCTAGCTCAGCCTAACCAGCCAACCTTTCATTTTCCAATTCCTCCACAAAATGATGTTGATAATCTCAAGAACATTCTTGATTCAGTTCTTCCCAAGTTATATGGGCTTGTAACAGAGGACCTAGACACTTTCTTGTTTGAATTTGATATCCTCTGTAGAAGCTATGATTACACTACTGGTGCTCATAGACTCAATTTGTTTCCCGCTTCTTTGAAAGAAGTTGCATTAAGGTGGTTTGTGAGCTTAGGAAGAAATACTATAAATAGTTGGAATGAGATGAAGGAAAAGATTCTTGAGAAGTATAAGGAATATTGTGGAGGTGGTGATATGAGGGTACGTGATATCTTTAGGATGTAGTAGAAGGAGGATGACAGTTTGGAGGACTATGTTTCAAGGTTCATGTTTTGTCTATAAAAATCCCCACATCAAGCACTTAGTGAAGATTCTTAGAAGTTTCTCTTCCTTAGAGGGAATGCTGAAATTTTCACTGATGCTCTAGACTTGATAGGAGGAGGTGATATCACCCAAGTTCCTCAAGATGATCTTAGGAAGATGTGTTAGAATTACTCCAGAGCAGCTATGAAGAAGGGGAGAGGTTACCAATCTTCTTTGGGTAAATCTTTTGTTAATTGAGTTTCAAGAATGGAAATCACTAACTTGTTGTTTGACTTCAAGCAGGATATCATAAATAATATGGCACATCATCTAGATACACTTAAAGAAAAGAAGAAACATGAGGAGGTAGAGGCAATGTTGGCAGAATATTTCCCTCATTATAGGCAAAGAAAAAAGGACTGCAAATGTAAAATGGTGGCCAATATTGACAGCAAGCATATTCCACCTGAATTCAAGCCAATTGAGGGAATGAAGATCAGGTTTTCTATGTTGCACAAAGAAGACCATGGGATCCAAGACAAGGTATGCCACCAAACCCATTGTATTTTAATGGACCTTTCAAGAATTCTTATGCATCTAGTAATCAGTGGCAGCCCCAATATCCATCAAACTTTGGAGGTTATCCACCTCAACCTTGGAATAACCCTCAAAATACCTGGCCTAGTTACCAAAATACTCCACCCCCATGGTAGAAAAACCTAGGAAATTGGCAGCAACCTCAAGGAAACTGGTAGTAGACATCCCAATGGAGAGGAGGGCAACAATGGTCAAACCAATCAACTGGTTACATGCAGCCACCTCCACAGCCTCAATAACCTGCAATAATTCCCCCTCCTAACTCAAATGCTAGTACACCTATACCTACTCAATTACCAGCTCAACCCACACCCAACCCAAATAAAAAACCACAGTAGCAGTAGCCTGTTTATTTTGCAGATCCA
>CM021108.1:466962336-467032647 GCA_007115665.2 Sequoiadendron giganteum | reverse complement strand
TTCATGCATGTGATAGTGACTTGGCTTTGCCCATGTCACTTTGTATCTTTGACCCTTCTCATGAGATTCCTCTTGCTTCGAAGGATATCTTGTTGGGAGAAGATGAAATCATTGATACCTTTCTTAACATTAATCTACCTTCTCTTCATTCCAATGCACTCTCTTCTAGAGATGATGCATTAGTGAATGATGAATCTACTCTCTATTCCAATGCACTCTCTCCTAGAGATGATGCATTGGTGAATGATGAATCTAATCTTTTATTCTGATGCACTCTCTTCCAGAGATGATGTATTAGTGAATAATGAATCTCCTTCCACATTTGATCCTCCCTAGATCGATGTTGAGAATAGGTCTTCAAATAATTATTCTACTAGTTGTGATGATTATGTAAATGTAATCTATGTCTTTGTTGCCCTTCAAAGGCCTAAGAGACCAGTCATTTACGTGACTCCAGCTAGTCATTCTCCTATAAGGATTTGTTCTATTACTGGTGTTCCGTTTGATAGCAATTCTTTTGATCCTTCTATGGCTCCCTCTTACAAAGCAATAACCCATACTTATGAGAATAAAATGAATAAACAACCAAGCCTTTCTCGAGCACCTAAACCTACAACTAAATCACCTAGTGATTCTGATCCAATCGAGCAACTTTGTGTTACTCCGGCTAAGATCTCACTATGGGACTTGGTTCAGTTTGCTCTAGTTTATCAAGGTATGCTTTAGGAAGCCTTACAAAAGATCCTCTTTCCTTCTTTTGCTAGGCCGACATATGTTGATGCGTTGATAGCTCATATTCATGTGGATTTGTCGAATATTACATTCTATCAGTAGGAACTCTCGCTTTTGGAAGTACAGAAGCAATCAGACCCTCTAATGATCATAGTTAACATTAATAAGATTGGTATCAGACATACTCTCATTGACGTCAGTTCAGTGCTCAATGTATGTAGCATTGATCTATTGCCTAAGATTAATATTGATTCATCTTCTCTCAATGCTTCATCTATTGTCATTCATGGGTTCGATAATGTCGGTCCGCAACCTTTAGGCACGATAGTCTTGCCTTTAAGGTTGGGACCCATTATTGTACCTACCCTTATATATATTATTTCATAAAAGTTACCTTATAACCTTCTTCTTGGTAGACTATGGATTCATGCTATGGGTGCAGTCTCGTCTACCTTGCATGAATCTATTAAGTTCATTTGTAATAAAAGTAGTCACAGTTAAGGCTGGCCCTTACCATGCAATTATGTGAGATGGCAGTTGTCGGTCAGGTTTCGGTTGTGCCTACTCTTATTCCTTCAGTGTCTTCCAATGTGTCGATGTTTACTCCAACAGTACATACTACAAAGAATACTCTTGAGATAAATGTCCCTAAAGAAGATCCTTCTAAAGCAAGAAATCTTGAGTCAGTTCCTTCTACCTCTTCTCAAGAAAATGCATGCCTTGGTGATGATTGGGGTTCTTTAGACTTTATAGAATCCTTCAGTGGAGAATATAAAGTCAACCTGATCCACTCGAACCTTCTGATAACATCATTTGCACCCACTATCAAAGATGGCCATTCTTCTGTATCACAGGATAATGTGAATGTGAATTGTAATGTTCTTAGCAATTATCCTCCTTATGAGGAAGATGATTACACTTCTGCTAAAGGGGATAATGGTGGCAATCCTATTAAAAAGGATGATAGCGATCCCATAGAAGAGTGTGATCCCCATTGTTGGAATAATGCTCTTTATAAAGATCCTCCTTCTCAAGATTTGTAAACATGTTATGGCCCCGACTTTAAGCTTGTATCTAAATATGGCTATGGGCATAAAGTTTGTGGGCGTAATGAACAAGGAATTTAAGTCCCTATAGAATGTGTGCCTCGCAAGCGTAATTTGGGGCTTGGTTTCTCAAATGAACAATCTAAACAAAAACCACGGTTGAATGTTGGCATAATGTCTGCTCAACCTCGTTCTTGTGGATTGGTCCATCCTCCTTTGTCTTCCATCTTTGTATCTTCTTCTTGTGAGTAGTCAAACTTTTATCTATAAGAGAAAGGGTTGATTCTTACTCCTTATCCTTTGTTTGAGCAAGAGTGTATGTTGTTTAAGCTTCTCAAAGCCCACCTAATTACTCTCCCTCCTCCTACACGCAAGAAATCTCATGAACATGATAAAGAAAAACATTCTTTTTGTGCATACCATCGAGTGCCCAACCATTCCACTAGTGAGTGGAAGGCCTTGAAGGAAAAAATACAACAACTTCATGATTCAGGTGCCATCACTCATTTGTTTGTTGATGCACCTGCCTCTTCTACAAATGATAAGTGATATCGAGGTCTACCTCTATCCTGTATGTTCTAAATATCTTGCATGGTTCTCCTCCCCTGTATGTTGGGGGTAGTTTTTTGGAGATGTGCATCCCTTTAAGGACCCCCTCTATTCTCTTTGTGTTTCAATTGGAGTGTCCCCTGAGTGGACCCCTTTTCTCTTGAAGGGTTCCCAAGGGACCCCATTTGAAAACTTTTATCTCAAACAAATTCTATGGCGTCTAGCTTGGGGGAAGCTTCACTAGACCTCACTTTTCAAATAGTGTGTCCCTTGAGTGGACCACTCCTCTTTATGATGGGTTCCTGAGGGATCCCTTTGAAGGTTTTCCAACTTATCGACAACTTGCGTGACTGTTCGCTTACTTACTTGTGTGGCCACTTTTTGACATGTTCTATCTGCGGGTAAACATGTCACTTTGCAGGGGCGCCTATGAAGCTGCTTCTTGACTCTGTGGACTACCCTTCCTTTTGTTTCCTCCATGTGATATATCTTGGGGGATACCTCCTTGCAGGTCTATGGGCCTGCAAGGTGCTTTCATTTGGGTTTCCTTCAAGTGAGAGATCTTGGGGGACACCTCCCTGCAGGTCTGCGGGCCTGTAAGGTACTTTCATCTGGGTTTCCTTCATGTGAGAGATCTTGGGGGACACCTCCTTGTAGGTTTTCAGACCTATAAGGCGCTTTCATCTGGTTTCCTTCATGTGAGAGATCTTGAGGGATGTTGTCACGACTCCTCTCCTCCAATTGCACATTTTTATAGACTTTAATGCTAATGGTGATTGCTTGAACACGTTTTGATATTCATGAAAGTTATTATCTCCATGTTTCTTAAAATTTCTATCAGTTGGACCTAGCTATTAATTATTGACGAGAAATAAATCTAATGGATTAAAGGCACAGACATGTAAATTAGTTTAAGATCTAACTCATAAACTACAGTGTTAGTAAATTTAATGCATTTCTATCTATAAATTAAATGTATGGGCCTACATTTTGGGGGCACTTGTGTATTTGGTGTCTTGAAAGGGATTCCAGAGGAGTGTTAAATTGCAGATTTGTGCAGGAGGTGGGAGTGGGTATCTAGGTGCCTCCCTACTTCAGACCTCCAACCAGGAATTAGCGCAAAGGTAAGATTCAAAGATTTTTTCTGAAAATGATTATGTGTGTGGTATCATTGGCATCTACTCCTTATCTTATCATATTTGAGAATTCCATTAAATTTAGTTATGGATTTATATTGTTTTAGATGTAAAGTCTTAAACTAGAGCTAAACTTTGTGCTAGTCAATATAATGTATTTGCCACAATCTACAAGAGTAGAATGGCTATTTTAAGGGAGATAGTTGTATAATATGATACACATCTAAATAGGATTTTTAAATAATGATTTGTCCAATACCCAAGTCTAATGCCTAACTATAAGCGCTCCAACAATAAGTTTTGTGGTTATTAGTTGTTCTATGCCTTCAATCTATCATTCTTGCCATGTATAATTAGCAAGATTTGTATCTGAATAACCTGCAAGCAGAGCGCGTTAATCTCATCTCAATGCATATTGACCATACTGCAATTTATCACGGCGTAATAGGATTAATTTAAAGGAAATTGTGATGCATAAAATTTCAAATATTAATTCTTACCATAATGCATGCAGTAATCGAATTTAAACATTTAATATTATGAGAAATTTACTATTAGGAATCCCCAGTAACTGTGCAAAACGTGAGAACGTAAAATATATATATATATATAGGAAGGGATTTGAAAATCAAAAACTTTGACTTTGCTACCTTCCCATTGCAATGTAAAATGGAAATTCGAAAGTAAGAAAAAATTACTTATTATTGGAATTATGAAATTTAAAAGATTATCTTTGGGACAATTATGCTTTTCTTCTCTCCCCACATTCAATATTATCAAATTAATATTTTAAGAAAAAAATAAAATAATAAATAAATTATTCTAATACTCTTCTTTACTTTTCAAACACATGCATCTGTTACTATTTTTCAACATAAGGGTATATGAGTTAGATGATATTTACCCTTCACTTCTTTGACCTCCTAAATATTAGGCATGTTGGTATGGGCACATCCTTATATAAATATTTACGCCGAAGGCATCCCCACACTCAATATTTGCAAGGCATTTTCATGTCGAACGGTGTAGATTTGTGGAGAGCCAATCGACTGCGACACAATGAAATCCATCCCAGCGGCTCATTAGTTAATGGTTGTTTTCCCACTCCTCCACACTCTTCCCAATTTCTCCACTTACATGAGGGTGGCCATGAATCAACAAAGCAGTTATTATAGAGGGTGGAAATATATGCATAGGAGCAGTTGAGCAATTAATATAAAAGGTGGAAAAATATTTGCATAGCAGTTATTGAAAAGAATATTGACATTCTTGAGAACATGACACAATTAGAGGTCAGTCCAGTGGGCCTTTAATAGAATGCCCAAAACCTAAAATTCATTTCACACACAAACAGTCAAACCACATTTTCCTTTTTTTGTATCTTTTCTCATTGCCATCGTTGATAGCAGGACACATTTTGGCACCTCTTCCTACTCATGTTGTCTGGAGTGTTGGATTTTCTTTGAAGTTGACTTGATCTTTGCTGCGATATTCCAAATTTCTATATGCCCCCACCGATTTTCGATTTTCTTTGTTGGATTTTATTTCAAGGTGATTTTATCTTTTGAATCACACGTACCACTGATTTCTATTATAGGTGGTTGGCTGGTTCACTTATGTTGGTAATGGTTTTGAATCGCCCTCAATAGTTCGTTTAATTTAACCCTAAATCCTTTTTCCTGTGCAAACATTCATGTTGGTAATGGTTCTGAATTTCCCTCAATAGTTCATTTAATTTAACCCTAAATCCTTTTTCCCATGCAAACATCTGATAAAAGCCCGCTTTTGATTATGCTCTGGTGGATAACATTAAGTCTACAAGTTTTTATTTTGCAAGTTTTTTGGTTTTGCCGAACTCTAATTTTCCCTACAACAATGCATGACATTAAACGCCATGTAAAAATTAGGTTTTCAAACTTTTTTAAAGCCTCAGAATGGCATGGGATAGAAAACCAAGTGTGAATATCAACACCTACTATTGAGCGGTTAAAAAGAGCAACACCTGGAAATAATAGGCCACTGAGAATGGACTAAAGTTAAAAATTTAGCATAAAACCCTAGCTTACATAAAAATGTTGGTAGGAAACAAAATAGTGTTCAAGCACAGTGAATTAAGGCATAAAATAGCACTGGTGAACATGTATGAGAAGGCACACAAACTATTTGACAGATTGCCTCAAAGAGATGTCAAGTCATGCAAAGAAATGATTGCAAGATATATTAAAAATGGGTTTGTTGAAAAGGATTTAGAATTTTTTTAAGCAAATGCGACTGGCGGGTGTTACACCAAGCTTCCCAACCTTCCTATCATCCTCCTTGCGTTGACCCAAATGGGAGCTTGGGCAGAAACCCGCATTTTTCTAATGTATACTAAAAAGCAAGAAACTATGATTGAGAAATGTGTTTTATTTATCTTGTCATTTCCTCAAGGATTGATGAAATGAGTTTGCTACTCTTAGAGATGGAATCAGTTGTGTAGTAGTTCAAGATTGTTCTCCATACAAGTACACCAACTGTATTCGTGGTTTGTTAAGTTGAGTTGTTTCTTAGCCTTTTGAAAGTCTATTTGTTGGTTGATGCTCTTCATTCTAGTATGTTCTCTTGGATGCAACAAAGGTTTTGATATGGTATCACAAATTGAAATCCAAAGATTTAGGAAAAGTTAAAAAATATATATACTAAAACAGAGTATATGTCAAAGTTAGAAAACTAGGTTTTGATATGGTATCGTAAATTGAAATCCAAAGATTTAGGAAAATTAAAAAATATATATACTGAAACAGAGTATATGTCAATTGTCTTGTTCAAGCTTCAAAATCTTGACTAATCTGGTGTCTCCATGCCTCTACTTAACAATGGACTACCTTAACAACAATGGATCCTAGAATCACAATCAATGCTCTATAGGTCCCTAATTTCCATGTCTCTGACTTTCCACACCTAGGAAACAGTACTGTAAATGTCACCATCTCAGTTTATCTAACACTCAAATTCCCAACAAGGGAAGTTTTAACTACTATGACAACACCCTATAGCTTGATTATGAGGGCAACTAGATTGGATTCATATTTATTATCATAACTCTACCTGTGGAGCCCTTTTCTGCAAGATTCATTCATATTGTTCCAAATAATTCTACTTCAAACATACTAAGTTTACTTGAACGACTTGATGTATTTTTTGTTTTCTCGTGCTTTCTTTGTTTACTTTCCTCCAAATGGGGATTCATTTAGGTTGTGTTGGACATCTCTCAACTATATCTAAATACAAAGAAACATTTACAAGTGAGAGGATCTTTTTTTAAATTAGGTTTTTTAGTTTTTACCTTTCCAAATACAAATTTTTAATGTACTTACATCTCAAGAAAGGTGGATGATATACGTATGTAGAAAATAGAAAAAGTAGTACATACAATTTTTTATTTTTTATTTTATTTTTATTTTTTCTGATTATTGGAAAGCAATTCTACGCTAATTGATCTCATTTTATTTTGTCTTCTTACAAATCACTTTAAGGACAACATTGTTTTAAAAAAGAATTCCCACTGACCCACATCTCATGACCAATGACTTGATTTTTAAAAATGAAATCTTAATGGGGATTTGTTTTAAAAATTGTTAATGGCATGCAATAGTCATAGACTTTATTTTCCATTTTCTAGGTGTAGTTATATTTACAGATTTTATAAAAATAGATTTTCTCTTTTCTGGGTGAAGATGCAATAGTCACTAGCCTTCTCAATTGTGTATTGTTGCAGATTTTATATATTTACAAACTATATTTTATTACTTATCTATTTGTGGATGGTTACTTTGATTGTCATTTTTAATAGTTCAAATACAATTTGGAGAATTACTTAAACTAAGCTCTCAAATCAAATTTCCCTTTTTCAAATAAACAGATTTAACAACTAAAAATTAATATATTCTCTTTGCCATACCTATTGCACCCCAAGGTGCGATTCCTAGTTCTTATGCAATGGAATCGGCATCCCATTAGAACCGTGAGCAAAGAAGCTTCAAGTTAAAATCATCTCCCACGATTTCCTAAAATTTAGGCTAAAAAAATGCACATTCTTCTTTAAAACCTAAAATACGAGGGAAAAAATTAACCCTTAAATGGAATCTTTCCTTTTAAAAAAGAAAGGAAAAGAATAGTACACATTAATATCTTTAAAGAAAAAGGTTAGTTAATATTTATAACTTTCTTTTATGAACTTTTTTAAATGCTTTTTTAGATGAATAGTACATGTTAATATCTTTGAAGAAAAAGTTAGTTAATATTTTAACTTTTATTCTATTTAAGGAAATATTTATGTGAAGATAGTTCTTTTAGTTATCATATTTATTTTTAGAAAAATGTAATTGTTATGTGGTTAGGCTTGAAATTTTTCAATATATTTGATTTAAAATAATATCAATAAATTTTTTCTGATTATAGAACTTATAAATTAAATTAAAATAAATAAATAAATAAAAGTTTCTTAATCATTTATTAGTATTGCTCCTTGGTTGGTTATATCAAAGCATACAAGTTTTATTTTATTTTAGTATACCTTGTATCAAAACATTTTTGGTCTAGACTCTTCAAATATAGAAAAAATGAAGTCTCTTCTTACTTAGAAGTAATCTTTTATAAATAATAGACAACATAAGAATTTCATGGAGTAGCTCTAGTTAAGTGTTGGATAAATATTTTATTACATTACATAGTATAGTCATTGTAATTTTCATTTTCTAATGCTACATAAACTATCTAGACAATAGAGATATGATTTTTGAAAAGATAGGGTAATAAGCCTTACAACAATGCTTGAAAGATATTTAACTGTAGGGATTCTTGCATAAATTTGGTAAGGGAAGTAGGGAACAATATATGTTATCAAAATTCCCAAAACAATACATGAATTTGATTTAAGTTCATCACTTAGTTTTTTTTATGGGATTTCTCTTATGAATGGATATTATTGAATAAATGGTTAAATAATTCCTTTATTGTCTATGGCTCTTATTATAAATTCTTGATCAATGCTCATTGATTTATTTAATCATCAAAGGTTTATTTCCTAATGAATGTTGCTAAAGTTACCATGCATTATGAATCCTATCCTCCCTTATTAAGATTTAAGTATGTCAAAAAAAGATTTGAAAACTAATCAAAGAAGGAAAACAAAACCAACAACATTAGGTATTAACGGTGCCTTTGGCTCACGTTTATGGGTAAAGTCGTCGCGCTTGAGCTACTACATCTATAGCTTAACACAACTACAATAATGACGTATGTGGCATCGTCCCTATAAATCGTCGGATTAAATAAGGGACACTGGTTGATTAAATCCAAAGGGAGGGAGATCCCCTTTGGAGCGATAACCTAACAAGATAATAATGAAAATGAATTGAATCTGCTAGTAACAACCTAAAAAGAAAAACCCAAGAATGAATTTTCTATGGTGCAACATAATTCGGATTTGAATTACTTTTATCAATGCATGCTAATTATGAAATTTGTCAAACGGGACAAGGGTGACGAATATTAATAGGAAATAGGTTAGATGAATGTTATTAGATAAACAATCAATGGTCAAGGCGATCATTTATTAATGCTTTCCTTCGTGGGTAGCGACCGCAGAGGAACTATCTGGGAGAAATAAAAACCCTAGAAAGGGTTGTGTACCTGCTTTATAACAGTTCACACAAACATAGTCTAGAAAATAGAACTACATATTTTATGCCTTGATCCCGTTTGGAAGCAGGTTATGTAGTTAGTCTGGGAAATGAAGGATGCTCCTAGTACTCAGGCGTTCGGGAACGGGGTTTAGGGCAAGAAATATCACACAAACACCCCAAAGAAATAAATATAATATACACGGAAGAATCCCATATGGATTGCTTGAATCCCCGAGGCCTTAGGCCAAATTCTGAGGCGGGCTTCAAGCTTAGAATTATAATTTACATACCCCTGAGGATGGCGACCTCGGTACACTTTTAGAAGAAAGTGTGGTCATCAGGGAAGCGACTCAGGATCCAGATGATCTCGACGAGTCCAAGACTCTAGCCAAAGCACATTCCTATCGTAAGATAAATTCCTGCCTCATTTAGGTGGATGCCTATTTCGATTATACGAATAGATGTATTCCTATTCCATATGAATAGATGAAGTGAATTCTTGTTTCGTATGAACAAATGATATACCTATCTCGTATGGATAGAAGTTCCCAAGTACACTTGTGAATGAATACTTGAACACAAAAAAAAAACATAGTGGGGTTTTGGGTTAGAATTAATTGGGTCCTTACAGATGCCTTCTTGCAAGTCTGTGGGCCTGTAAGGTGCTTTCATCCTACGAGATTTGTCCATCATTAGTCTACAGGCCTTCGGTGTGCTTTGTTTAAACCTCCTCAAGAGTGAGTACCTATGGAACCATCTCTCTCATAATTCTCATTCCTCCTTGCTCTCTCTTGAGCCTTTTTCGCTTCTCTTCTCTTCTTAAGTTGTATATACTGAATCAAAGATTTGCATCTTCTTCAACCTGAGTATATGCCCTTCCTTTCTTTGTTTTAGAATTCTTGTATGTGTGTTATTTATTAATTTTGGGATGACGCATAGTACTGAGACAACCTTCTACATCGAGGTCTCTTTCACTTTGCTGACTCAAATCCTTTATTTTTTGTGTTCTACCATTATTGTCGGGTGCAGGTTTTTCTTGTCTAATGCATCTATTTTGTAGGTCTTCAGCTTGGGGGCATGCTTCTATGGTTCAAAAAGTTATTTGCTTCCTCTACAGTATCCTTTTGGCATTATGATGTTATTTATGTTTAGTAGATTTCCTTTAGTGTGCATATTAGTGTAGATTCATATGCCCGCTAAAGTGGGGGCAAAATGTATAGTCATAAAATTGCACCCCTTGCAATTTCACATACATTATTGTATCTGCTTTAGTGTCCACTCCCTTAACATCTTGTGTAGGCTCATTTTAGCCCCTGCATCAACCTTTTTTCCCTTCATAGGATGCTCCAACACCCCTTTTCAACAACTACCTTTGTGCGCCAACTTTTGGTTAAACCTGGGGCTTCTCCCATGTTTGTTGTTTGTAGCGTGATACGTCCGGACATTTATGTGTCATACGAATGTCTTGTGACATTTCAACGTTCAAAAGACTATTTTTGTGCATGTTTGCCACTTGTCACCTCCTTTTGTTTGTGGTAACAACTCAGGATGCCTTATAACCATCTAGGAAGCTTCTTTTTGCTTCTTTCCTCTCTTTTAATGCTATCTTTTCAATTTTGTTGCTTTTTCCAAGTTATTCTAGTTCCTTGGGTTCTACCTTGAACTCTCATCTTCTTTCTCACTCTCTCTTGCTTGCACAACTCCATACAACTTGCTACAATAACATTCCCCAAATCTTTCAACTCCCTCTTTGCAGGTTCGTTGGCCTTACAGCTTCATCTCCCTTATTTCATGCTTGTGAGTATTTTAGGATTCCATATCCCCTATCTTTGCATCTCTACTTCATGATACGAGTTTTCCTCCTCGAGCAAGGACTACTTTTATCACTCATACTTTGTGGTGCGGGTTCTACTCCTGAGTAGGTTTTGCTTTCACCACACACTTTATCCATTTCGGTTCATTTCTCTCTATCTATTTGGCTATCCGTGGAGGTAGGAACACCAAAACAAGGGTTTGATTGAGGCAAATCCTTATATAGCCCCAACACTTTCTCTAGATATCACAGATGCAGGTATTGAAGACATTCACGTGTTGGAGGCTTCATTACTTGGCTGGTTGTAAGCACTTTCTTTCTACTCTTTATCTTCATCGTTTACTTTACATTATTTCAGTTCTATCATATTCTATCATTTTACCACGTTTTGGAAGTTCTCAACAATTAGAGTAGAAGTAGCCATTTTGTTATTTTATGTGATAAACTTGCTTTCTGGTTTGTACGAGACACCAACACGCCTCGGGGATGCTAGCCCACCACACTGTCATCTGTATTATGCAATGTCATCCTTTGGTTGAGAGCTTGTCAGTTTGTCCAGGAAATCTTTGTGATCTACTCTTTTTGATTCTAGAACCCTCGTTGTTGTTCCTTGAGGTAGTTTAGGTAAGTTCACCCCGTGAGGCTCTCTAAGTGAAGAGAACTCGTGAGTAGCGAATCCCCCTTATCTACAAAAAGATGTCGTGGAAAAGAGTTCTACTTCAAGCTATATGTTCTAGGAAATCATCACAAGAACATTAAATAATCATTCTCAGTAAATTATTTTATAAATATTAGTTTATTCTTGTGCTAATGTGGAGCAAAATAATTAAGCTTTTTAAGTTACACATGGTTACATCAGTGCTTTCCCAATTTACTCAGAATAATATGTACATATCAATTAATAGATCAACGCTGCCATAAGGAAGTAGTATTTGGAATTCTTTTCACAAGATAACCCATGGTATAGAATAAATGGGTGTTTTCTTTTTCTTTAACATAAATACTCCTTTTGAATTTGTAAAACTGATTAAATTAAGAAAACATGTTAAACCAACAACATACAAAGAACTTTCTTCCAATCCCATATTCTTCAATAGTTCCAAAATTTACCCCAAACCTGCAACACAAATTGGAGTAGCCCGCTTCTACTCTCCTCCCAATCGTAGGACAAATGTGTCCACCCCCGATTTGGAGGAAAAGTCTAGAGACACAACATAGAAATAAATAGAATAGAAAGAAATGGAATAAAATATAAGAAACGTTGCAGGATCACAAAGAAAACCCCCACACAATTATGAAAAATCAAACACAATACAATTAACATAGACACACTCACAAAGAACCCATGCCTAGGATTCTTCAAAGGGGGAGAATGGGGATTCCCTTCCCTCTTGGGGAACAAATTTTGCAACTTTATTAATTTTCATTTCCAATTGTAACATTAAACCTTCATATTCACGATACCCAATTCATATCTCCTTCCTAGTCACCCATTCCCATACTCCATCCTTCACCATAACCATCTTCCACTCCTCCCATTCCACACATATTCACATTTTTGTTGCACATCCCCAAGAGAGGCTTCATACCCTCCTCAACCCTGCGCAAAGGAGGCTCTCAGTGCATAGGCAAGATCAACTCCTTGACCATACACACAATCCCCATACACCAACAAGCATATCATAAATAAAAGAAAACACACATACTTCTAACATCACAATTTTTTTTTTAACAATTTGCAACCTTAGAGAATACAAGAGTCAAATCTCAGGCCTACCTTGGCTATCCAAGTTAGGATCAGCCCAAATCCAACCAGTGTTCAAATTTTTCTTCTCAACAAGATCTCCTTTCCTTGTATTTTCAACCACTTCCCAACAAAAATCATCAGTCTTTAAACACCCACATTCCCCATGAGGAATCAAGCAATTTTTTTGAAAAGAATGAAGAGGCATAACCAAACCAAATTCCTCTCTAAAATAGAACCCCCACAAATTTTCAGCTTCCTTTCAAAATAAAAGGACTACACAACTAAAACATAATTCTCTCCAAAAATTAAAAAATAAATTAAAAAAACTACACTCAACATAAAAACCCTTCCCCACTTCAAAATTAAAAATCAAATATTTTTCTAGCAAATGGACTTTGCCTCCAATTCTTAAAGACTTGGGTTGCCCACCCGCAATAACTCAATGAAAGCATTAGTACATTTCAGAAATGATAAGTAGGACATTAAATATAAACATTGAACTTTTCTATCATCATATAATTACAAAATCCATCATATTAATTTAAAGACATTCATTCTTGTGGAAAATATACATTTACCCCACAATAATTTATGATTAATCCATTGTATTAACTACACATAGCATATCATCAATAAGCAACTAAATATCTAGACACACAGACTTTACATTTATGTCTAAAGTCTAACATAATAATAATAATAATATCCATGTATCAAAATCTCCCATAACCCATGTTCAAAACATCACACGATGAAAAATATGAAATAAAATCAAGGTCTCAAGAGTAACACTTGCTATGCCCTACATTCTTCCCCTCGAGACTGAAGCTTCCTCCTAGAAGCTTAGCAAAAACATAAGGAAATAAAGATCTCATGTAAAAAATCTATTGGGTTGTAAAGTTGTAGTAGTCATATTATTCAATAACTACATTCTTTCTTGGTGTAATTATTAATAAGGCGGTGTGGGCTTCTTGAGTTGCACTCAACAATTCAAAACCTTATTATGTAATATGATCTATAAAATTTGCACTGCCCATAGCTAGTAGATAGAAAAGTTTTCTTACAAAAAAAAAAATTACTCTAGGAAACCAATCAACATTTGTCCAAGGAAGGTAGATCACTGACAATGTATTTACTATCCATGGGTTGATACACATACCAAACTCCAAAAAGGCTAGGTATAATTGTGGAACTAGTTATTTCTAAAGCCTTTGATAGGGATGGCTTGTCACTAATATATAAAATTTAGAAGACGTATGACTTCAGCTATAAAGTTATGAAATGGATATGCACTTGTATCTCAGCTCCCACATTCATCATCTCAATAGATTCAGAGCAAAAATCGTCTCAAGGTGACCCACTAAATCCTAATCTCTTTATTAAAATGAACCAAAAACCTTCTATAATTCTTTAAGGAGAAACTATGAAGGAAATATACATGGGTTGTCATTCGTAGGAGGAAAAATGTATGAAAGCTATGAATTAACCATGAAGAAGATGAAAAGAGATACAACACCTCATTGGATTCAAAAAGAAGAGTTACCTATAACCTATCTTGGCTTCTCTATTAATTCTACATACAAAATATCTCTATCGAAGAACATCAAGGAAGACACAAATTATATTGTTGTGAGCATCTACAAGGTGCTCTACCACAAGCCACATTAAGAACCATATAACATCACCATGTGGATAACTATTCCTGAATCTTGGTCACATCCATAAGGTTTACTTTTTCCTCTACACAAATGAATGCAATGGTAGTAGAGAGACATAGGATTTAATAATTTCTTTCCTATCATCATGGTAGTAGAATGAGAGTACTGAAACACCTAGATAAATCTCGAATAGAGAGAACCGACATATAATGCAAGTGGACTCAAGAAAAATTGTTAGGTTTTCCAATACAATTACAAGGACTATAGCATAAAAGTCCATTTTCTCCCAACATGTATGGAATCTAGAAATGAAATTTTGCAATTGATGGACTTTATTACCATTGACCAAGGTTCAACCTCCTAATGTGGGTGCACATGGTGCAAGATGTAAAGGCCTATGTGAACTTCACAACATAAAATATGCTACTTACAACAATCACCTAGTCAAAGGATAATATACACAATAGTTCCAAAAGATTGCATTCAAACCCTCAATGGAGGTGCAAATGATGCTAGCTAAAAAAAAAGTCCCATGTAAATTTCATAAAATAGATATTCCCCTTATAACACAATCACTTAGCCAAACAATAGCATACACAAAAGTAAAGCAGATTAGGAAGTAACCAGCAAAACAAAAACAATAACATCTATAATGCCCTACATTATTGCAAAACTTGTATGACATGATCTGGGTATTTTAATTTAATCAATGACATACAAATGACACATCACAAATTTTTCCTCTGGTTGAGACCACAAGAAGTATCCAAACCAGAAGTAAAGTGGATTAAGAAATGATTAAGAGAGAACCCAACCCCAAATCTTCATCAAAACTAATGGAAAAGTTGACCCAGCTAAAGATTTATTGTATTCATATATTAAACATTTTTACGATCTAGGATTTAATTAAACCACCATATACAATAATTCCCTATTCTATAATTGAGGTGATGTCTTAACATTCCTATTTCAATTGCAAATCTCCCTTGATAGTTCCAGGGGTAGAAGCTAAAGGAATTGTTGCTGCTATGATTGTCCAGCCAAGTGCAACCACTTTTTTACCCTCCCAGCCATAGCAACCATTGGGCTAGAACTAATGTACTATACTAACCCACCAAGGAGTGGTTTTGCAGAGGAGTCCTCGTAGTGTTACTCAACAAATGACCTTTCCATAGAGACCATTTTTAGCCCTTTCAGATAAAATCCCTTTTTCTCAAACCAAGTAATGATTTCACCCACCAATCCTTGTTGAACGCCATCCGACTAGATCATGATAATGTCTGCTCCATCTTTTCTTCTCTCCACACCAATATGTAGCAATATTTACCAAGGAAGATTGTAAAGGGTATGTCCCTAAAATCAAGCCCAAAAGAGAGCTAAAATGTAGACAATACTACCTGAAATTACACTGCTTTTGGAATATATCTTTGATAAATACAAAAGTGTTGTATCACAGAGAGATGGGCTTGAGTGTTAATTAATATTAACAAATCCAAGTTAATTAATGAATAACATAAGGGTAAATTTTGAAAGGTTGATGAATCAATCAAATATTATTTACGTAAATATTCCAATGAGTTCATCTAGGTTTGAAATGAAATTTCAAAACCAAAAATACTACACTCCAATAGGTTAGAGTTCAAGCATAAGAATCACCCAACATCTAAGCCTAGATAAACCTTCATCTAAGATAATTTTCTTTTTGTGCAAGTCGTAGTAGGATCAAGGCCTAGCTTTCGAACCTGACTTTTCTCTAATAGCCATATTACATCCCAATTATTTAACAAATCAATTAAGACATATAACCAAAATATAAATAAAAGAAATTTCAAATACAATTATTCTCGCACCATAGTAACAAGAGGTGATAATAACCAAATAAATTCAATCTTAATTTCAGTTTTGATTCCTATTATTTTTATGCAGAAGTGATAGAAACACCACCAAATAACTAAAATTAAATGATTAAAGTTTAACTTCATACATAAATTTATATACATTCTTATGAATACCCAGACAACCGATACATGAAGAACAACACTTATTAAATGATTAAGTGGCTTAGTCTGCAAATTGCTGGGTAAAAAAAAGTATTTAGTGCTTAAGTGAGACAGTTACAAATCCAAATGCACAATATCAGATTAAAGAAAATAACGTGCATGATAACAACAGTAGAAGTAATGTGAAGGCAATAGATATTTAACTAAAACACCAATAATAATACAACAAAATCAAAACATAAGGAAATGTTTAAATGTGTAACGCTTTTTACATGAAAGGTAACCATCACCAATTTAAATAAACAACATGCTAGAAGAGGTTTACTTGTCTGCTAGCCAAGAGGACATACATTTCAAGATTCAAGTGGAAAAATAACGGAGGGTGTACATCAACAATAACTTCCATTTAAACATAAATTTCAAGTTTGATAAAACACGACGTAACACATGCAAAGAACTAAAACCTTTAACAAAATGTAACAATCTCAAGTGTAACAGAGATTCAGTCAAAAATGATTCTACCAGATTAGATACAGGAAACAATGGCAAGAAGGTAAAAGGTGAGGTACTCAAGAACTAAAAGAAATGCTCACACAAAAATAAATAAATGAAATCTGGTGAGAAGACAGCATGGAGATCATAGCTAAAGAAACTAGAAGAATATCAATGTCTAAGGTATATCGTGTCTAGTCCCCAGGCGCAAGTTTTGGTAGAAAAGAAGGGCATCAAGCATTCATGTCATTCGGGAATAATGCTTACAACAATAGAAAAATAAAAACATTATCTTTATACGTAAATGTCATGAGTTACACAAATGCTAATAAAGATTAAAAGAAAAAAATAGGTTACAAGTACAGATTATGCATTCAAGAAAAGGTCACGGGTGAAGTTGAAATAGTGTGACATTACTAACAGGAACATAACTCATTAATGACACAAAAATTCTACATAAGATAAGGAAATCATAAATGGAATTCAAAAGGGAGTTTAACACAACAACATAAGGCTCCATCTTTCTTTTTTATTTGTTCACACTGTCCAACCACATAAAATATGTCATGAAAAAGAGTTCTACTTCGAGCTATATGTTCCAGGAAATCATCACAAGAACATTAAATAATCATTTTCAATAAATTATTTCCTGGAACATATAGCTTAAAGTAGAACTCTTTTTCACAACATCTTTTATGTGGTTGGACGGTTGTGAATGAATAAAAAAAAAAGATAGAGCCTTATGTTGCTATGTTAAACTCCCTTTTGAATTCCATTTACAATTCCCTTGGCTTATGTAGAATTTTCGTGTCATTAACCAGTTTTGTTCTTGTTAATAATGTTGCACTATTTCAACTCCACCTGGGACCTTTTCTCTAGAATCTCGAATGCATAATCTATACCTGTAACCTACTTTTTATCTTTATTAGCATTTGTGTAACTCATGGGATCTACAAATAAAGATAATGTTTCTATTTTCATTATTCACAAATGGCGTGAATGCTTAATTACTAAGAATGATTATTTAATGTTCTTATGATGATTTCCTAGAACATATAGATCGAAGTAGAACTATTTTCCATGACATATTTTATGTGGTTGGGTGGTTGTGAACGAATAAAAAAAATGGAGCCTTATGTTCTATTAAACTCCCTTTTGAATTCCATTTACGATTCCCTTGGCTTATATAGAATTTTCACATCAATAACCAATTTTGTTCATGTTAATAATGTCGCACTATTTCAGCTCCACTTGCGGTCTTTTCTCTAGAATCTTGAATGCATAATCTATACCCGTAACCTACTTTTTATCTTTATTAGCATTTGTGTAACTCATGACATTTGCGAATAAAGATAATGTTTCTATTTTTTAATTGTTGCGCATTATTCTCGAATAGTGTGAATGCTTATTTACTGAGAATGATTATTTAATTTTATTGTGATGATTTCTTGGAACATATAGCTCAAATTAGAACTCTTTTCCATGACATATTTTATGTGGTTAGACAACTGTGAACGAATAAAAAAAATATGGAGCCTTATGTTGTTGTGTTAAACTCCCTTTTTAATTCCATTTATGACTCCATTGGCTTATGTATAATTTTCATGTCATTAACTAGTTTTGTTCTTGTTAATAATGTCGCACTATTTCAACTCCACCTGCGGCCTTTTCTCTAGAATCTTGAATGCATAATCTATACTTGTAACCTAATTTTTATCTTTATTAGCATTTTTCTAACTCATGGAATTTGAAAATAAAAATGTTTCTATTTTCCCATTGTCGTGCTTTATTCCCGAATGGCGTCAATGTGTATTTGCTAAGAATGATTATTTAATGTTCTTGTGATAATTTCCGGAAACATATAGCTCGAAGTATAACTCTTTTCCATGACATCTTTTATGTGGTTGGACGGTTGTGAACGAATAAAAAAAATGGAGCCTTATGTTGTTGTGTTAAACTCCCTTTTGAATTCAATTTACGATTCCTTTGGCTTATGTAGAATTTTTGTGTCATTAACCAATTTTGTTCTTGTTCATAATGTCACACTATTTCAGATCCACTTGTGGCATTTTCTCTAGAATCTTAAATGCATAATCTATACCTGTAACATAATTTTTTTTATCTTTATTAGCATTTGTGTAACTCATGACATTTGTGAATAAAGATAATATTTCTATTTTTTCCATTTTTGCATATTATTCCTGAATGAAGTGAATGATTATTTATTGAGAATGATTATTTAATGTTCTTGTAATGATTTCCTGGAATATATAGCTCGAAGTAGAACTCTTTTCCACAACATCTTTTATGTGTTTGGATGATTGTGAACGAATACAAAATAGATGGAGCCTTATGTTGCTGTGTTAAACTCCCTTTTGAATTCCATTTATGATTCCCTTGACTTATGTAGAATTTTCATGGCATTAACTGGTTTTGTTCCTATTAATAATGTTACACTATTTCAGCTCCACCCGTAGCCTTTTCTCTAGAATCTTGAATCCATAATCTATACCTGTAGCCTACTTTTTATCTTTATTAGAATTTGTGTAACTCATGGCATTTGCGAATAAAGATAATGTTTCTATTTTTCAATTGTTGCGCATTATTCTCGAATGTCGTGAATGCTTATTTACTGAGAATGATTATTTAATGTTTTTGTGATGATTTCCTGGAACATATAGCTCGAAGCAGAACTCTTTTCCACAACATATTTTATGTGGTTGTACGGTTGTTAATGAATAAAAAAAAAGATGGAGCCTTATGTTGTTGTGTTAAAATCCCTTTTGAATTCCATTTACGATTACCTTGGCTTATGTAGAATTCTTGCATCATTAACCAATTTTGTTCTTGTTAATAGTGCCACACTATTTCAGCTCAACCCATGACCTTTTCTCTAGAATATTGAATGCATAATCTATACCTATAACCTACTTTTTATCTTTATTAGCATTCGTGTAACTCATGACATTTGCGAATAAAGATAATGTTTCTATTTTTCCATTGTTGTGTATTATTCCCAAATGGCGTGAATGCTTATTTAATGAGAATGATTCTTTAATGTTATTGTGATGATTTACTGGAACATATAGCTTGTAGTAGAACTCTTTTCCACGACATCTTTCAGTGGTTAGACGGTTGTGAATGAATAAAAAAAAGATGGAGCCTTATGTTGATGTATTAAACTGCCTTTTGAATTCCATTTACAATTCCCTTGGCTTATGTAGAATTTTCACGTCACTAACTAGTTTTGTTCTTGTTAATAATATCGCACTATTTTAGCTCCACCTACGGCCTTTTCTCTAGAATCTCGAATGCATACTCTATACTTGTAACCTACTTCTTTTTTATCTTTATTAGCATTTGTGTAACTTGTGAAATTTGTGAATAAAGATAATGTTTCTATTTTTCCATTGTTACACATTATTCCTGAATGGTGTGAATGCGTATTTACTAAGAATGATTATTTAATGTTCTTGTAATGATGTCCTCGAACATATAGCTTGAGGTAGAACTCTTTTCCATGACATATTTTATGTGGTTGGATGAATGTGAACGAATAAAAAAAGATGGAGCTTTATGTTGTTATGTTAAACTCCCTTTTCAATTCCATTTACGATTCCCTTGGCTTATGCAATTTTTTTGCATCATTAACCAATTTTGTTCCTGTTAATAATGTTGCACTATTTTAGCTCCACCTGCGGCCTTTTCTCTAGAATCTTGAATGTATGATCTATACATGTAACCTAATTTTTATCTTTATTAGCATTTGTGTAACTCATGGAATTTGTGAATAAAGATAATGTTTCTATTTTTCCATTGTTGCGCATTATACTCGAATGGCGTGAATGCTTATTTATTGAGAATAATTATTTAATTTTTTTGTGATGATTTCCTAGAACATATATAGCTCGAAGCAAAACTCTTTTCCAAGACATCTTTTATGTGGTTGAATGACTATGATTGAATAAAAAAAATGGAGCCTTATGTTGCTATGTTAAACTCTCTTTTGAACTCCATTTCTGATTCCCTTGGCTTATGCAAATTTTTCGTGTCATTAACCAGTTTTGTTCATGTTAATAATGTCGCACTATTTCAGCTCCACCCACAACCTTTTCTCTAAAATCTTGAATGCATAATCTATACCTGCAATCTACTTTTTATCTTTATTATCATTTGTGTAACTCATGGCATTTAAGAATAAAGATAGTGTTTCTATTTTTTAATTGTTGCACATTACTCCCAAATGGAATGGATGCATATTTACTGAGAATGATTATTTAATGTTCTTGTGATGATTTCTTGGAACATATAGCTCAAAGTAGAACTCTTTTCCACGACATCTTTTATGTGGTTGGACGGTTGTGAATGAATAAAAAAATTTATGGAGCCTTATGTTGATGTGTTAAACTCCCTTTTGCATTCCATTTAAGGTTCCCTTGGCTTATGTAGAATTTTCATTTCATTAACTAGTTTTGTTCCTACTAATAGTGTCGTATTATATCAACTCCACCCACAGCCTTTTCTCTAGAATCTTGAATGCGTAATTTGTACCTATAACCTAATTTTTATCTTTATTAGCATTCGTGTAACTCATGGCATTTATGAATAAAGATATTTTTTCTATTTTTCCATTGTTGCGTATTATTCCCGAATGGCGTGAATCCTTATTTACTTGGAATGATTATTTAATGTTCTTGTGATGATTTCCTGGAACATATAGCTCGAAATAGAACTCTTTTCCATGACATCGTTTATGTGGTTGGATGGCTGTGAACTTATAAAAAATTATGGAGCCTTATGTTGCTATGTCAAACCCTTTTGAATTACATTTATGATTCCCTTGGCTTATATAATTTTTTTTCATCATTAACAAGTTCATTTCTTGTTAATAATGTCTCACTATTTCAGCTCCACCCGTGACTTTTTCTCTAGAATCTCGAATGCATAATTTGTACCTCTAACCTACTTTTTATCTTTATTAGCATTTGTGTAACTCATGGCATTTGCAAATAAATATAATGTTTCTAGTTTTCCTTTGTTGCACATTATTCCCAAATGGCATGAATGCGTATTTACTGAGAATGATTATTTAATGGTCTTGTGATGATTTCCTGGAACATATAGCTTGAAGTAGAACTCTTTTCCATGACATCTTTTATGTGGTTGGATGACTATGAACGAATTAAAAAAAAGATCTAGAGCCTTATGTTGTTGTGTTAAACTCCCTTTTGAATTCCATTTATGATTCCCTTGGCTTATGTAGAATTTTCACGTCATTAACTAATTTTGTTCCTATTAATAATGTCACACTATTTCAACTCCACCTGCAACCTTTTCTCTAAAATCTCAAATGCATAATCTTTACCTATAACCTACTTTTTATCTTTATTAGCATTCGTGTAAATCATGGAATTTGCGAATAAAGATAATGCTTCTATATTTCCATTATTGCGTATTATTCCCAAATGGTGTGAATGCTTATTTACTAAGAATGATTATTTAATGTTCTTGTGATGATTTCCTGGAACATCTAGCTCGAAGTAGAACTCTTTTCCAAGACATTTTTATGTGGTTGGACGGTTGTGAACGAATAAAAAAAGATGGAGCCTTATGTTTCTATGTTAAAACCCCTTTTGAATTCCATTTATGATTCCCTTGGCTTATGTAGAATTTTCAAGTTATTAACCAATTATTTTCTTGTTAATAATGTCGCACTATTTTAGCTCCACCTGCGACCTTTTCTGTAGAATCTCGAACCCATAATCTGTACGTATTTAACCTACTTTTTATCTTTATTGGCATTTATGTAAATCATGTCATTTGTGAATAAAGATAATGTTTCTATTATTCCATTGTTGCACATTATTACCGAATGGTGTGAGGGTGATCCCACAATAGTCGTTTACAATTTTTGGCCAAACTGCACAATGCAATTATTATTTTTAACTAAATCTTTACATTCGGGCACCTATAGCGGCTAAACTGTGAGGAATTTGAAGATGATGCAAACTAGAATCTCATCGCATTTTATCTATAAATTCTAAATTTTTTTTTTTCAATTTTTTTGGAATCAAATTGCACTTCTTTTTCCATCTCCCACGAAAACTGTTTTTTTTTTCTTCAGAAAACAACATTTTTAAAAAGTGACACTCACCATATACAAGATAAGTTTTTTTGTATGAAGGATAAAATTCTATTTTTTTTGAATTTAGATTTGTAACTATGATATCTAGCACTTTCATTTAGTCTCATAGTTCTTTATTGAATATTTTTTCCTTAATGAAGTTTCGAAGTCAAACCAATTGCAATTTAGAGACAGGCGGGCTGTATACAACATAGCTTTTTTTATATGTATCGAAATTAAAAAAATAAAATTTAATGGATCAAGGACATCAATACCCAACACAAACATATTTTAAAAAAAAATATTTTGATAATTTTCTATTTTTCCACATGTGCAAAACAAAGAGCTTGATTTTAGGTGAAAAACCTATGTTTAATAAAACTAAAAAAACACATACATAATAAAACCAAAATATATTAAAATTTTATTCATTGGATAGCTCGTTTCGAGGACTACCATCTTCCAGTTGGGTCTATGAAGTCTCCTCCATTTTCATCCTCAACCCAAGCTTCGAAGGGCGAAAATCTGGAGTCTTTTTGTGTCAGAGGGTGGGAAGGTGGGAAAAGGGGGGTTCGCTCAAACCCTTGTTCGGTCGAACCAAGGTTCGATCGAACCCCCTTTCCACAATGGGAAATGTAGGTTCCCACATGCAAAGTGGTTCACTTGAACCCTGGTTCGAGCGAACCCCTTTTGGGTTCGTTCGAACATTGAGTTCGCTCAAACCCCTCAAGATGATTTTTTTTACATGGGTGAGGTTTTTGGAAGTTTTCCTTCCTCACTCGAATTGTAAACCACTTTTGTGGGTTCACCCGTGAATGTGTATTTATTAAGAATGATTATTTAATGTTCTTGTGTTGATTTCCTGGAACATATAGCTCGAACTAGAACTCTTTTCCATGACATCTTTTATGTGGTTGGACGACTATGAACGAATAGAGAAAATGATGAAGCCTTATGTTGCTATGTTAAACTCCCTTTTCAATTACATTTACAATTCCCTTGGGTTATGTATAATTTTTGTGTCATTAACCAATTTTGTTCCTGTTAATAATGTCACACTATTTCAGCTCCACCAACGACCTTTTCTTTAGAATTTTGAATGCATAATCTGTACATGTAACCTACTTTTTATCCTTCTTAGCATTTGTGTAACTCTTGGCATTTGCGAATAAAGATAATGTTTCTATTTTTCCATCGTTGCGCATTATTATTGAATGGCGTGAATTCTTATTTACTGAGAATGATTATTTAATGTTCTTGTGATTATTTCTTGGAACATATAGTTCAAATTAGAACTCTTTTCCACAACATCTTTAATGTGGTTGGACGACTATGAACGAATGAAAAAAAAATGAGCCTTATGTTGTTGTGGTAAAATCCCTTTTGAATTTAATTTATGATTCCCTTGGATTATGTAGAATTTTTACGTCATTAACTAGTTTTGTTCTTGTTAATAATGTTGCACTATTTCAGCTCCACCTACGACCTTTTCTCTAGAATCTTGAATGAATAATCTGTACCTGTAACCTACTTTTTATCTTTATTAGCATTTATGTAACTCTTGGAATTTATGAATAAAGATAATGTTTCTATTTTTCCATTGTTGTGTATTATTCTCGAATGGTGTGAATGCTTATTTACTGAGAATGATTATTTAATATTCTTGTGATGATTTTTTGGAACATATAGCTCAAAGTAGAACTCTTTTCCACGACATCTTTTATGTGGTTGGACGGTTGTGAACGAATAAAATAAAAGATGGAGCCTGATGTTGTGTAAAACTTCCTTTTGAATTCCATTTACGATTCCCTTGGCTTATGTAGAATTTTCGTGTCATTAACCAGTTCTATTCCTGTTAATAATGTCGCACTATTTTAGCTCCACAAGCGGCCTTTTCTTGAGAATCTCGAATGCATAATATATACCTATAACCTACTTTTTATCTTTCTTAGCATTTGTGTAACTCATGGCATTTGCGAATAGAGATAATGTTTATATTTTCCATTGTTGTGCATTATTTCCGAGTGGCATGAATGCTTATTTACTGAGAATGATTATTTAATGTTCTTGTGATGGTTTTTTGGAACATATAGCTTGAAGTAGAACTCTTTTCCAAAATAAAATTTTCTTGTGATGGCATGAATGTTTATTTAATAAGAATGATTATTTAATATTTTTTTGATGATTTTCTGGAACATATATCTCGAAGTAGAACTCTTTTCCACGACATCTTTTATATGTTTGGACAACTGTGAACAAATAAAAAAAAGATGGAACCTTGTGTTGTAACTCCCTTTTGAATTTCATTTATGATTCCCTTGGTGTACTAGATGTATAATTTTTGCATCATTAATTAATTTTGTTCTTGTTAATAATGTCACCCTATTTTAGCTCCACTTGAAGCCTTTTCTCTAGAATCTTGAATGCATAATCTATACCTGTAACCTACTTTTTATCTTTATTAGCATTTGTGTAACTCATGGCATTTGTGAATAAAGATAATGTTTCTATTTTTTAATTGTTGTGCATTATTCTCGAATGGCGTGAATGCTTATTTACTGAGAATGATTATTTAATGTTCTTGTGATGATTTCTTGGAACATATAGGTAAAATTAGAACTCTTCTCCATGACATTTTTTATGTGGTTGAAAGACTGTGAATGAATGAAAAAAAACATGGAGCTTTATGTTGTTGTGTTAAACTCTCTTTTGAATTCCATTTACAATTCCCTTGGCTTATGTAGAATTTTCACATCATTAACTAGTAATGTTCCTGTTAATAATGTCACACTATTTCAACGCCACCCACAGTCTTTTCTTTAGAATCTCATATACACAATTTGTACATGTAACCTACTTTTTATCTTTATTAGAATTTATGTAACTCATGACATTTGTGAATAAAGTATGTTTTTATTTTTCCATTGTTGCCTATTATTCCCAAATGACGTGAATGCTTATTTACTGAGAAAGAATATTTAATGTTCTTGTGATGATTTCCTCGAACATATAGAGCTCAAAGTATAACTCTTTTCCATGACATCTTTTATGTGGTTGGATGATTGTGAGTGAATAAAATAAAAACATGGTGCCTTATGTTGTTATGTTAAACTCTCTTTTGAATTCCATTTATGATTCCCTTGGCTTATGTAGAATTTTCATGTCATTAACCAATTTTGTTCCTATTAATAATGTCGCACTATTTCAGCTCCACCCGTGACCTTTTCTCTAGAATCTCGAATGCATAATTTATACTTGTAACCTAATTTTTTATCTTTATTAACATTTGTGTAACTCATGGCATTTGCGAATAAATCTAATGTTTCTATTTTTCCATTGTTGTGCATTATTCCTGAATGGCATGAATGCTTATTTACTGAGAATGATTATTTAATGTTCTTGTGGTGATTTCCTAGAACATATAGCTCAAAGTAGAACTCTTTTCCATGACATCTTTTATGTGGTTGGATGGTCGTGAATGAATAAAAAAAAGATGGAGCCTTATGTTGCTGTGTTAAAATCCCTTTTGAATTCCATTTACGATTCCCTTGGCTTATGTAGAATTTTTGTGTCATCGACTAGTTTTGTTCTTGTTAATAATGTTGCACTATTTTAGCTCCACTGGCGACCTTTTCTCTAGAATCTCGAACACATAATTTGTACCTATAACCTACTTTTTATCTTGATTAACATTTGTGTAACTTATGGCATTTGCGAATAAAGATAATGTTTCTATTTTTCTATTCTTGCACATTATTCCTGAATGGCGTGAATGCTTATTTACTAAGAATGATTATTTAATGTTCTTGTGATGATTTCCTAAAACATATAGCTCGAAGTAGAACTCTTTTCCATGACATCTCTTATGTGGTTGGATAGTTGTGAAAGAATAAAAAAAGATGGAGCCTTATGTTACTGTGTTAAACTCCCTTTTGAATTCCATTTTTGATTCCCTTTGCTTATGTAGAATTTTCACCTCATTAACCAATTCTATTCCTATTAATAATGTCACACTATTTTAGCTCCACTCGTGACCTTTTCTCTAGAATCTCAAATGCATAATTTTTACTTGTAACCTAATTTTTATCTTTATTAGCATTTGTGTAATTCATGACATTTGCGAATAAAGATATGTTTCTATTTTTCCATTGTTGCGCGTTATTCTCAAATGGCGTGAATGCTTATTTACCGAGAATGATAATTTAATGTTCTTGTGATGATTTCTTGGAACATATAGCTCAAAGTAGAACTCTTCCATGAAAAATGTTCTTGTGATGACATGAATGCTTATTTACTAAGAATAATTATTTAATGTTCTTGTGATGATTTCTTGAAACATATATATCGAAATAACACTCTTTTCCACAACATCTTTTATGTGGTTTGATGGCTGTGAATGAACAAACAAAATATGGAACCTTGTGTTAAACTCCCTTTTGAGTTCTATTTATGATTCTCTTGGCTTATGTAGAATTTTATTGTCATTAACCAATTCATTCCTGTTAATGATGTCGCACTATTTCAGCTACACTCGTGACCTTTTCTCTAGAATCTTGAATGCATAATTTATACCTGTAACCTACTTTTTATCTTTATTAGTATTTATGTAACTCATGGCATTTGTGAATAAAGATAATGTTTCTATTTTTTCATTGTTGTGTATTATTCTCGAATGACGTGAATGTGTATTTACTAAGAATGATTATTTAATGTTCTTGTGATAATTTCCTATAACATATAACTCGAAGTAGAACTCTTTTCCATGACATATTTTATGTGGTTGGACAACTGTGAACGAATAATAAAAAAAGATGGAGCTTTATGTTGTTGTGTTAAACTCCCTTTTGAATTCCATTTACGATTCTCTTGGCTTATGTAGATTTTTCGCATCATTAACTAGTTCTGTTCTTGTTATAATGTCACACTATTTCAGCTCCACCCGCACCATTTTCTTTGGAATCTTGAATGCATAATCTGTACCTTTAACCTACTTTTTATCTTTATTAGCATTTGTGTAACTCATGGAATTTGTGAAAAAATAATGTTTCTATTTTTCCATTTTTGCACATTATTCCTTAATGGCATGAATGCTTATTTACTAAGAATGATTATTTAATGTTCTTGTGATGATTTCCTATAACATATAGCTCGAATTAGAACTCTTTTCCATGGCATATTTTATGTGGTTGGATGGTTGTGAACGAATAAAAAAAATATGGAGCCTTATGTTGCTGTGTTAAAATACCTTTTGAATTTCATTTACGATCCCCTTAGCTTATGTAGAATTTTCATGTCACTAACCAGTTATGTTCCTATTAATAATGTTGAACTATTTCATCTCCTACTACAACCTTTTCTCTAGAATCACAAATGCATAATTTATACCTGTAACCTACTTTTTATCTTTATTAGCATTTATGTAACTCATGACATTTGCGAATAAAGATAATGTTTCTATTTTTCCATTGTTGCACACTATTCTTGAATGGCATGAATTCTTAATGCCCTTCTTTTCTACCGAACCTTGTGCCCAGGGACTAGTCGCAGTATACCTTAGAGATTGATATTATTTCAGTTGTTTTAGCCACGATCTCCATGTCGTCTTCTCACTAGATTACATTTATTTGTTTCCATGTGAGTGTTTCTTTTAGTTCTTGAGTATTGCACCTTTCGCCTTCTTGCCATATTTTCCTGTATGTAATCAAGTAGACTCATTTTTTACCAAATCTCTCTTACATTTGAGATTGTTACATTTTGTTAGAGGTTTTAGTTCTTTACATGTGTTACCTAGTGTTTTTATAAAAGTTGAAATCTATGTTTAAATGGAAGTTATCGCTAATGTACACCCTTTCGTTATTTTTGCACCTCAATCTTGAATATGTATGTTATCTTGGCTAGTAGATAAGTAAACCTCTTCCAACATGTTTCTTTAAATTGGTGATGGTTATTGTTCCTAGAAAAAGCATTCCACGTTTAAACATTTCCTTATTTTTGACTTTTTTTGTATTATTATTGGCATTTGAGTTAAATATTTGCTACCTTCACATTACTTCTGTCGTTGTTATCATGTGTTATTTTTCTTTAATCTGATTTGCGCATTTGGATTTGTAACTACCTTGCTTAAACACTGGATACTTTTCTTTACCTAGCAATTTGTAGATTGAGCCACTTAATCATTTAATAAGCATTATTATTCATGTATTAGTTGTCTAGGTATTCATAAGAATGTATATAAATTTCTATACAAAGTTAATCTTTAATCATTTAATTTTAGTTATTTGGTGGTGTTTTTATTACTTCTGCATACAAACAATAGGAATCAAAACTGAAATTAGGATTGACTTTATTCGGTTATTATCACCTCCTGTTACTATGGTGTGAGAATAATTGCATTCAAAATTTCTTTTATTTATATTTTGGTTATATGTCTTAATCGATTTGTTAAATAATTGGGATGTAATTTGAAAGCTTTGACAATGAAATGGAGGTATATGTATGTAATGTGAGAAAATTAATTATGCTCTCGGAGGCTATCGTTTCTCTAATCTAAATAAGTTTGCATGAAAATGTCTTTATTAAAAATAGGGATTGACTGCTATTTTTACGGAGTGATCTTATTGTTTATTATTCTATTTAGAGGAACTATAATCCTTGAGACTTGTTGTGGGTGAACTAAAGGAAAATTATTATTTTTTTAATTCAGTTGTTGCGGGCATATCTATCTATTATTGGAACTACATCCTATCGTTATCACATTTGTAATTAAATGTAAGTAAATTACCATCGACCAATTTCTTTTTCTCCTTAGTTTTGTATTGAGTATTGGTAAGGTTTAGTTCATTTTTGGAGGTCATTACACTTTATTTGTAGAAGATTGGCCATTATAGCATGTTAAGAGAAAGCTAAACCCAATTGATGAGCATATGCAAGTGTTTAGTGATGAGTATCTACCTTCTTATGGGAATTTTTCCAACAAACATGGCAAGAAGGGTTTTTAGTCCCACCATCCTTGGACATATTCTCTTTGAAATTGATTATTTCTAAGCCCTCATTATCATATTGAAATATGTCACACATCCTTTGGTTTTCCATAAAACATGCCATGCATATAGATTATAGATGTTTTCATGGCTTGAATGTGCCATTTAACTCAAGGCTCCTAGACCTAAATCCATATCTCAAGTCTAACTCCAACTTTAACAAGATTCAACTCTTTCAAATGGAGTTTCCTTCCCTTTTGTGACTGTAGGTTTATGGAGATATTAATGTTTATTTCAAACTATATTAGACTCAAACTCTCTAAAAATATTGTTCAAGCAAGAATAAAATTCCTTACATCACAAAACTCCTTTAGGACCTTTTAAAAAATATTTGAGACACCTATAAAGACCCACAAGACTATGTGATTTTGAAAACTCAAAAGTTAACACTTAGCTTTGGGCATTTCAACAGATTTGCATCTCCCATAAAATTTGGATCTAGAATTTTTTTCTTGTTATTCTTGCCATTATCCTTTATTCTTCCATGAATAATTAGGGCCTCTTTAATAGATTTAGAAGATTTCCACTGAATCTCCTTTAAGAGTAATGTTGCCATTACCTCATCCATATTGAGTTTTGAGGTAGTGCTCCTGATTGCCACCACTAAGTGATCCCACAAGTCCAACAAATAATACATAAGTGTCATGTAATGATCCTCCTCCATTTTCACTTGAACAAAGTGCAACTAGGTCACAATCATATTAAAAGCATTCAAATACTTGGCCACAAAACCACCATCATCCATTCTCAAGGTGTACAACTTTCCCAAGAAAAAAACATTAACTAGGGTTTTAGTCTTCTTATCAAGGGATTGTGTGATGGATTCTTCATGTATATTCAACAAAAAAAACCTTCCTAAATAAGCCTAAGGAGGCCCTTCGCCATTTTTTCCGATAGATCCCAATTGACTTGTGACATTGTAGTGGGTTTGGATTCAAATATAACAACCCATAAATATTTGTCTATGAGCATATCCTCCATTTTGAGCTTCCATATCTCAAATTTATAGCCTATAAATCTCTACATCTTTATTTTTGCCATTTTCTTGCAACAAGATTTTCTCCTGCATAAAATATCAATCAATCAAAGATTATTTCAAAAAATCCCATCCCTAACACCTAGGATTTGAAGTGATTAGGATCTAATACCAAAGGAAAGGAAGCAAGGGTACACAATATGCTCACTACACTAATTTAAGAGAGGAGTTATGTGTAAAAGTTAAATTAATCATATAATTATAAGGAAATAAACACACAACAATATAGCATAACATAATGATTTACGTGGGAAAACCATTTTAGGAAAAAAACCCCACACTCCAAAGTAACTCAATGTATTATTCAATAATCAATAGTTACAATACATTATATAAGTAGATCACCAATAAGAGATTTAGAGCAATTTTGACAGGATAACAATACCTACAAAATTCATTGTGAAACCTCCATCTCAAGAACCCAATAAATAGTATAAGCAATACATGACATGGCACAATAAACACCATAAATTGATCAAAAAGTCTAACTCCCTATTATGGTTTTCTTATGTATCATAACTCCCCTTACATTTCCAATATGGGAGGCCATAACTTTTGATTAGGGAAGCCAATTGAGCCCTTTTTTGAAATTGTAGATCTTGAATAAGTCCATGTTGGTGTAACCAACTTGTTTTGGTTAAAGTCTATTTTGATATTTTTTGGACCAAAATCAACCTCTAGAATCCTACAAATTATATTTTTATGTTTTATATCCCAAAAAATATTTTTTTTGTTCTTAATGATAGAATGCAAAGTTGAGACACCTTTCCTAACATTATTCACTACAAAAGACACATCAAAGAATTATAATAAAAACATAATTTTTTTTAAAAGTTTCAAAGACCAATGAAGTCCAACTAACAATGAACTAGAAAGAACATAAGAAATATAAACCTAAACCTTGACAAGTGATTTAAATATTATAGATTATAGTATGATCATGATAATATTTTGATAGCATAAATTATCCTTACCTATGGTATAATGCATCATCATTTTCTCACAGAAAGTGTAGGTTTCCTCCATTTGTCAAAGAAAAACTATAAATATACCTCATATAGTGAAACATGGGAGGCAAGAAGTTCATTGCTAGAGACAAGTGAAAAGTTGAATAGTCATACGAGAATTAATAAATACTTTAGCATTTGCAATTTTGGCACTTTACATGTGTTTTAGGTAGAATAAATAAAGACAACTAACTTTATAAACCTAATAAAAATGCCTAATATTAAGCCTTCCATGCAACGCCATTCATCAATTTATTTGTCTATTTCAAACATTGCCAATTCAAAACACCTAGTAAAAAAAACCTTTGGTAATAAGAGCTTTTTCATCACTAATTTTGAATAATAAAAGAATTAAATAAACATATATTAGAAAAAAAATTGATTTTTGAATAGATATCAATTTTAAAAATAAATAAAAAAATGGTAAGGATATAAAAATATTTAATATGTGTTTAATTTTTGACATAAATATAAATTTAAAAAAATAAAAATAATGATAAGATTTACAAATATTTATATATTTTTTATCTTCTTATAATTAACTTAAATATGTTAAATATACTATTAAAATTATCAAGACAATCTAAAATAAATAATTATATAATCACAGATAAAAAATAATAACAAATGTTTAAAAATTTGGTTATCAAAATATTTATCATCAATCTTTACAAAATTACTCTTTCAAATATTATTATTATAGGTATAATATATGCTAATTAAGCAATTTAGATCTTCTATATTTTATGTGGATAATGATAAGGTCTTCAAAAGATAAATTATGCCATAAGAGTAAGAGTGCGGTCCCATGGAGAGGCCCATGGGGGCTTGGGCTTCTATTTTCATGGAGGAGGAGGTCTCATGAGAAAAATAAAATTCTGCTATAGAATTAAATGGAATCTTTTCCGAAAAATAGGAGCCCCTACCTTTTAGAAATGAATCTTTTAGCTGGTGAAATTGGGGTGGGGCTAGAAATTGCCCTTACAGCTTAGGAGTTTTTTATGCCACTTGTGTCTCATCTAAAATTTTAATTTTTATTAAAAAATAAAAAATGAGAAAATTTTCATTTATTTATTATTTTTTATAAAAGCATTACAGTTCATTCCTTAAATTTTGGAGCTTAAAATTTTAATCAGAATTGTAAGATTAAATCCATGGGACCAAGAACTTTAAAATATTCCTAAAAAAACTAAGCAACATACCCTGAGATTTTTAAGGAAGCCCCCCTCCATGGAACGTACCCTTATAATCTATTTTCATGGAGCTAACAGTGTCATGAAGCAAAAAAAATTATGTTAAAAAATTAATTAGAATTTTTTTTTCAAAAATAGTAGCTCCTACTTTTAAGACTCAAAATTCAATGATGAAATTGAAGTAGGACTAAAAATTGCCCCTAAGAATTTTTTTGCCACTCACTTAATATTTTAAATTTAAAAAATTAAAAAATGATTTTTTATTTATTTATTTATTAATTTTTATAGAGTACTCCAATTTATTTTTAAAATTTTGAAATTTTAATAGAACCCCTCCATGAGACCTGCCTAAGAGGAGAAAAATTACGTTGTAAAAAAATTCAAGGAGGGTGTACGACTTTCGTGAGATGCCTCTTTTCCTCCTCAAAATAACATGTTCTGGATATTCCTAAATCGGTTGTCAACATCGAATTAACCCTAACAATTCTCCAAGATGGAAGCCATGGCTGATGTAGATTTAACAGGTTTACAGGATTTCCATGTGGGTCGTCAGGGGTTGGAAGAAGATGTGGGCGATTTGGAAGAGTGGTTGGCGTGGGCGCCGACTGAGGGTTTTGATATTGACGGCCTTATCTGCGGCGTAAACGAAGACCATCTCGCAGAGACCGAGGTGGACCATGCCGAGGGGTTTTGCTCTGAATTTGCACAGCATGGTGTGCTTGTAAATGATTCTTCATACGCCACTAGTAACAATAACACTAACTCTTCGGATATCAGTCATCAAAACCCTCGAGAGGATGTCCTCGCGGTTCCTCAGCCAGAGAGTAATTGTCAGGGGCAGGATGACGCCAAGACAAGTTGCGAAAACCCTGATTCCAAACGCTTATTGAGGTATTTCCTTTTTTTTCCCTTCTTCGTTTATTTTCTCTCCCTTGTGTTTTCAGTGCTTTAGGAAAGTCCAATTCACAATTCATCAATTTGGAACTAAGGATCGACCAGGAACAAGATCGAGGTGAGGATTTGTTCATATTTTTAACTGTCAAGAGGGAAGCCAATTTTATGTATTACTGACCTTCCTTGGGAAGTCCACATGTATATATTATTCATCTTGTCGACTTGCCTACAACCTTGTAGTTGTGATCCTCCAGCTTCAACCTCCAGCTGGTTTTTGAAAAAAAACAAAAACAAATAAAAAGAAAACTCTTAACTCTTTTTTCTGGTCTGCACTAAAAAACTCTTTGTTAAAATAACATAAAGCTTCATTTCTATTGCTCAACGTTAAAAAAATAAATATAAAGGAAGTTCTACATTCATTTGCTTCAAACTAAATCTACATGTCCTAGAAAGACAATTGTGGGAAGCCATCGAAATCATACAACATAGTAAAAATATTAATAGGGATGGAAGTTGGATTCATGGAAACAGTTGATTTTTAACCTTAATCAAAGGAATTTTTAAATGATAAAATCCTTTTCAACTAACTTGAAAAATTGTCATACGTTGAAATTCGGCCGATCCATTTATGTTGCCTATAAGGAAGAAAGAAGGAAATCCAAATATATACCTGAAGAAGGGTTTCGAAAGATATAAAAAAAGTAGGAACTAGAAATTGGAATACAGTTGTATCTAGATACATCATAAAATTTTTTTCCCTGTGAAAATCTCAAATTACTTATTAATCTATGTGTTGGCTTTCTCCCTTTTCCCATAGTTTTTCCTTAAGCTTACCCATGCCTTTTTGATCTGTTTGTTTGTTTATAAATTTATTTATTATTTAATGCTGTCATAATATTGCCATAGTCAATACTTCCGAGATTTGTGAAGAAGAATAGGAATCTTAGATTCTGAAAAGAGAAGAGCATATGACACAACTATTTCTGGATAGATGTATCAGAAAATGAATGTTGCACAAAACGCAAGGAAGTCCTAATGGTATTTACTTTTTTTTTTTATTAAATTTCTAATTAAAAATTTCAGTGGTAATACAGGAGCACCTTAAGGTTCATGGCTAATCAGCATCAAACCAAAAAAAAATTGTTTTGTTTTCATTGTATAATTTTGTTTGCAAATTTTGTTTGGCTTGTGACAATTCAAAGATCCATATTTAGAGATAACTGATGTTGTTCATTAATTCAAAGATAGGCTTTTTTTGTTGGATTGAGGATCATCAGTTGTTTTGTCCTAGGATGTTATTGATTGCATTTTCTAATGTATTCACATTGCAATTTCCAATGTATTTTGGAACTTATCCACACGAGGTCTAGAAGTTTCCATGTAGTTGAGAGTCGGTGCAAACAAGCCTATTAAAAAATAACCCTATAACCATTTGAGGACATTTTTTGGCAATTAAAGTGCTGTTTTCATATGTATCTGCAAATGAGACCTTTTGTTGGTTGTATGATGATCTGCATGAGTTTGAGTGACCAAGTATTGAGAAAAGTGTGGTGTGAGAGATTTTGCAATGTCCCCTTTGGGGATATTGCTAAATTTTGCCCTAAAACCACAATTCCAATCAAAATAAGAAATTTAATACATTTAAGAGTATAAATATACCAATCGAAATGCCCTTTATAAGATAAATCCCGGGTTAGGTCTTGCACACAATATTAGTCACTGGAAATTGGCATTGAATCATAAGCCATGATAATATCTATTCTCACTAGACAATAGTAGGCATTATGATATCACAAAAACATTTTTCATACAGAAATCCAATTTAAGCAATGGCCATTCCCAAGTATATTCCTATAATAGTCTTATTAGGAATTCGTTTGAAACGTTTGCAAACTGTAATCTCAAGGTTGGTCGCCCTTGTATTGCAAGAACATGTAAGGTGGGTCACCCTTCCATCCCTTAGTTCACCTTTGATCAAACCCAATGGCATGGAAGGCTGGCCTTCCATTCCACCCCCTGGCCTATGAGCATGGGAGGCTGGTCTTCCATTCCATCTCGGGGTGGCGTACTTGATAAGAGCACGCAGGCTGGTTTTCCTTCACCTCTTGTGAACTCAGAAGGTTGATCGGCCTTGCTATTTGCAATCCATTTCTCTAAATTCAAAATGGACTATCATATGAATCTATTATTACACATTTATAACAAAGGAATCATTAGATTACTAACAATGATCGATAATTTCTGCAAGTATCACTATTGCATGAACACATATATATAAGTCTATAATTCTGTTGGATATTCCTTTACTACCTGTATGGTTTGTCCTATTTGGTGTTTGATTTTGCTTGTTATTATTTGGTTTGGGTTTGTTATTGTTTGATAGCTTATTTAAGCTATTTGTTGAACCTGTGCATACACGGGTTATTCTTTTCCTTCATGTATAAATATATCTCATAATGTTAAGCAGATTATTCGATTGCTCCACAAAATCTGATATGGTATCAGAGCAAGATGATTCTGTGCTTATTATTTAGTGCGAGAGAATACTGGCGTTATTAAGAGCAAAGATTGTAGAGATTTCCTTTTTGCTTTTGGAGAATATCTTGGATGCCATATTTCTTGCTAAGAGAAATGAAGCCGTATTAGATGCCGCATAATGTGGTATGAGGGAGATTCAGTCAAGATTATCACGACTACTCTGCACTCGCCACATCCTGTTAGTAATTCAGCTTCTGTACAGGCGTATTGAAGAATGGTTGTGATCTGTTTTTTTGCATGCTGCATGAATGCTCGAGCATATACCCTTATCGAAGGCTGATCTTTTCTGTAAGTCACTGTGTTCTTTATAGCGCTGTCAAATTCTATAGAGGTTTGAGTGAAAAAAAATAGCAAGCTCTCAGAGGTTAGGCTTTTTCTTATGCCTCGATTGTCCGCTCCATCGCAAATTAAAGCCCAGGTTCAGCCTGTCCAGAAAACACGATGGTGGCCATTGCTGTGCAGATTGAACAATACAAGTGTTTAGCTTTTGTTCATGGTTTGCGACACCTGCTATACAAGTCATAGACATGGTGATGATGTTGAGTCAACAGTGGACACAACGTCTCAGAAGCAGACCATGATCAGCAATCCCTCCTTGTTGTAGAAGGTCAACCTGGTTGTCATGTATCCAGGCAAAGATGTTCAGGCTGCGGTTGTTTTTCATTTTTTCAACATGATGTATTTCAGTCTGATTCAAACCATTAGATGAGCTTCATAGTGTGTTGTAAGCTTTCTCTAGAAGCCATTTAATAAGGGTGCTTTTTTTTTGTTCAACTCAGTTATTTGATAGTGTTTTTTTAATCCTCCCCTCAACAGCACATTGCTTATCTGAGTGACGAGAAATAAGAAAAGAAAACACTTTACTTTCCTAACAAAATGGCAGGAAGTTCTAAGTTTCTTCTCCCAGATTCACAGTTACTACGTGGAAATAACTATTCCACATGGAAGACCAAACTCAAAACTCAACTTGAGTTTGAAGAAGTTTGGGATGTGGTCAGTGGAACCACAACACGCCACAAGACAGATACTGATGAACAAAAGAAATTTGATCAAGTTGATAGAAAGGCAAAATTGATCATCATATTCAGTGTGTCTAATGAAGTTCAGCCTTTCATCCAAGGCTCGTCTACAACCAAGGATGCTTGGGACAAACTACAAACGGTGTATGAGGCGAAGAATCATAATCAAATCCTGAATTTGCAGAGTCAGCTACATAGCTTGAAGATGAAAAATGGAGAACAATTGGAATCCTTTCTCAAAAGGATTGCAGAGTTGAGAGCTTCATTACAAGCATTGGGAGAAACAATTGGTGACGGAGTTTTGGTGCCTATTGTTCTACGGGCACTACCTTCCAGGTATAAAGTCTTTGTGACAACTTTGAATGTCACAGAGACGACACCCACTTTTGAGAAGCTCGTGAATGTGCTCCAGAAAGAAGAATCTTTAGGGAATGAACATGAGGAGGAGGATCATGCTATGACCACTCGTCATAAAGGCAAGAAGCCTATGGAGCAGTGTCCAATATGTGAAAGAGTTGGACATGATGTGAAAAATTGTTGGTACAATTTCTTCAACAAAGGATCATCCAACAAACCACATCCAAAGAAGCCACTTCAAAGTGGAAAACCACAATGGGAGCAGAAGAACAAACAAAAACAACAAAGCAATGTTGCGGAAGTAGAAGGTTCTCCAGATGAGGAATACATGCATTTAGCCCACACTTTAGAAGACGGTTCACAATCAACCTCAATATGGTATGTGGACTCAGGTGCTACAAAGCACATGACTAGACAGAAGGAGTGGTTTCTCACATTGAAACCCCATCATGGTACAACCACTCTTGGAGATGATACCACTCATGAAATCAAATGGATTGGTGACATCTCTTTGAAGTTTGGCATCAATCATTGTAGGCTTACTAATGTCTTGTACGTGTCAGGACGTACCAAAAATCTCCTTTCTGTTAATCAATTTCTTGACCACAACCTTAGGATTGAGTTTGACAGCCATCAAGATACTAAGATTTGTCTTATCAAAGATAAGTCTAAAAATGAAAAGATTGTTGCCAGTGCTACTGAGATTGGAAAGATGTTCAGGCTTGATACAGTTGCTAATAATCAAGCCTTAGTGACTAAGGATGAAGATGGTGCTCTGCTTTGGCATCGTAGATTTGGTCATTTAAGCACTAGTTACTTGCTAACGCTTAGTAAGAAATGCATGGTCAAAGGGCTTCCCTCACTTGAGAAGTCGAGTGCTATTTGTTCTAGTTGTATTGCTGGAAAACAACATAGAGCACCCTTCTATCCTAGTGAGCATCGTGCAAGCCAACCTTTGCAGTTGGTGCATACCCATTTGTGCGGGCCTATGCCACTTAGTCACAATGGCTACAAGTACTTTCAATTGTTTGTTGATGATCATACAAGGAAAATGTGGGTATATTGCTTGCAGCATAAAGACAAAGCTCTATCATATTTCAAGGAGTTTCACACTAAGGTGGAGAAAAATACGAATCATTGTATTCGTGTCCTCCACTCAGATCGAGGGGGGGAATACACCAGCACAAAATTCTCCACATATTTGGAAGAAAATGGAATTCAGTGACAACTGATTGTAGCATACACACCTCAACAAAATGGAGTTGTTGAATGGAGAAATCGCATCATCGTGGAGATGGTCTGAAGTATGTTGAAAGATTCTCAACTAGAGCGTGCATATTGGGCTGAAGCTGTTCACACAACAGTTTATCTTTTGAATCGTGCACCAACCAAAGCACTTGATGGCATTACACCAGAAGAAGCATGGATAGGGGTAAAGCCTTCTATCTCTCATCTTCGTATGTTTGGATGCACTGCCTATATGAACATTCCTAAACAAAAAAGGAAGAAGCTAGATGAAAAATCAATGAAATGTATTCTTTTAGGATATAGTAATGAATCCAAAGCATATTGCCTTATGGATCCCAACACAAAGAAGATATACATTAGTAGAGATGTAATTTTTGATGAGAAGAATGATGTAAGTTCTTCTCCTGCATCATCATCTACTTCAAATAGTGCTCCTATTTTCAACATGGATGGTAAAAATGATGGGCATGTTGATAATTAGTTAACACCCACCAATGTCACAAGACCTTTACCAAAGTGGTACACTAGTACCATTCGAGATGCAAAGTTAGATGGAGTCCTAGACACTTCCACTTCAGGTCCGAGGACTCGCAGCATGGCTCACAATGAGGTAAACTTTGCACTAATGACTTCAGTTGTTGAAAATTTTGAGCCATCCAATGTTCAAGAAGCACTAGAATCAAAGCCTTGGAAAGAGGATATGGATGCAGAGTATCAGTCTCTGATGAAAAACAACACATGGGAGCTTGTTGATCTACCACCTGGTATGAAAGCAATTGGCTGTAAATGGATTTTTAAAACTAAGTATAAAGCAGATGGTAGTATAGATAAACATAAGGCTAGACTTGTAGCCAAGGGTTATGCCTAGAAAGAAGGAATAGACTATGAGGAAACATTTGCTCCCACTGCAAAGATAAAAACCATTAGAATGATTTTTGCTTTAGCTGCTCAATTTGGATGGAAATTGTATCAAATGGATGTAAAAAGTGCCTTTCTTAATAGGGGCCTTAAGGAAGAGGTCTATATGACCCAACTAGAGGGATATGTTGCACTTGGTAAAGAGGAAAAGGTTTGTAAACTTGTCAAGTCCCTATATGGTCTCAAACAGGCTCCTAGAGCTTGGTATATAAAAATTGATGAACATCTGCTACAACATGGTTTCACTAGGCATCCATATGATCCAAATCTCTACCTCAAGGATCAAGGGAGGGATATTGTGATAATTATTGTATAGGTTGATGACTTGGTTATCACAGGCAGCTCAGAAGCAATGGTTGAATCATCCAAGAATGATCTTAAGAGGACATTCGATATGACAGATCTCGGGCTACTGCACTACTGTCTCGGCTTAGAGGTATGGCAAACAAATCACCATATCTTTGTATCTCAAAGGAAATATGCCAAGACACTGCTTGAGAAATTCAAAATGATGGATTCCAAACCCATGTCTACACCTATGGAATCGGGTTTGCAGTTATCTACGTCTGATATATCTTCTCATGTGAATGCAACTCTCTGTCATCAAATGATTGGAGGTTTGATTTACCTGACATATACTAGACCAGATATCAGTTTTGCTGTTAATTATCTTTCACGATTCATGCAAGAACCAAATAAATGTCATTGTCTAGCAGCAAAAAGGGTCTTAAGGTATCTACATGGTACAATGGATCATGGTTTGGAATATAAAAAGAATGATCAATTCTTTTTAACTGGGTACACAGATGCAGATTATGCAGGTTCTATTGATGATAGAAAATCCACTTCTGGATTTGTTTTCTTCCACAAATCAGGTCCTATTTCTTGGGGAAGTAAGAAGCAAGCCACAGTTGCTCGTTCCTCAACAGAGGCATAATATCATGCAGCAAGTGCAGCAGTTTGTGAAGCAGTTTGGTTATGTCGTATATTAGAAGGGTTGGGGGTACCACAAAACCAACCTACAGTCCTCTATTGTGACAATCAAAGTGTTCTCAAGCTTGTTTGTAATCCAATGTTTCATGAACGGACCAAACATATTGAAGTTGATTGTCACTTCATACGAGAACACTTTCAGCAAAATAACATTCAACTCCAGTTCTGCTCTACACAGGAACAACATGCTGATATCTTCACCAAGCCTCTTGCATGCGTAAAGTTTGAAGCTTTTCAGGATTCTCTGATTAGTACTTTAAAACAGTGATGTAATAAGGGGGGAATGTTGGATATTCCATCACTACCTGTATGGTTTGTCCTATTTGGCGTTTGTTTTTTGCTTGTTATTATTTGTTTTGGGTTTAGTTCTTGCACAAAAGTTTAACTTGTGTATGCTTGTGTAGTTTGCTTTGTTTGATCATGTTGGGCAGTTTTAGTGGATGTGCACAACTCTTGCTTTATTTGCGCAACTTTGTTTCCTTGCATAGGCCTATAGGTCATTTAATAGCTCATGAAAGAAGGCTATAGGTCTACCCTTTTGACTTAACACAACTCTATGGCTTTTCCGCTAGTATCACAATCCACTTGAAATGCCTTCTCAAAATTTGGTGGTGCCAACATTAGGTTGTTCTATCACCTTCTTAAAGAAATCAAAACTTATTTTTTCTTTTGTTTTCTGTGTAAATATAGCCTTCATACAAGAAGTCAATGGTCCACAAATTTCACTAAAATGTCTTAGGATTTTTTTTTATAAAACTAGCCAATTCATGGAAATGTCTTAACTTTGCAGTACTTCTTAGCATAGTTGAAAAACTCAGACTCGGCAATAACTCGACAGACCCAAAAAATTTTAAAACTCGGGACTCGGCAAAAACTCGGGGAAAAACTCGGCAATAACTCGGCAAATTTATTGAACATTTGAAAATACATAATTTTTAAAAATATTCTTTAAAAACACACATATAAACTGAATTTTTAGAACATATTACTGATTTCATCATATATAAATCAAAATTAGAGTCTAATGCATATCAATCATCAATGTTTCAACTGATTTCATCATATATAAATCAAAATTAGAGTTTAAAACCTTAATACATATCAATCATCAATGTATCATAGACCAAAAAACAAGTTCGACTTCTCAATACATATCAACTTCAAGTTTCAATATCAATAAAAATTATCTATCCTAAATTTCTTCTCCAACTGAAACTCAAAAGCTTTTGTCGCTGTTGTGTGGGTGGTGCTGATGTAGATGGTATAGCTGTAGTGTTCTCAATAGGAGCCTCAACAGGTGCGTCGATAGGTGCCTCATCCATAGGGATAGGATCAAGCTGTGTGTGTGAAGAACCCTCTGTTGACTAACCAAGCTCGCCTACTTCCTCCTCATATGCTGCCACCTCTGCTTCCCATTCAACTGCCTCTACCTCCCTCTCCATCTCAGCGAACTCATCATCACTTATCCATGGTTCCACATCGACCTCATCAGGCTCAGCAATCCAATTTGAGAATGGATCAATGTCATCAAGGTCAAGTGCTTCATGTGAACTCGGCCCTTGTACCTTCTTCTCATGCAACCGAAGGTTGTACGGAACGTAGACAAGGTCATTCAAGCGCTTTTGAGTCAACCGATTGCGCTTCTTCGTGTGAATGGCCTCAAAGACACTCCAGTTGCGCTCACAACCAGATGCACTAGAAGGCTGAGATAAAATACGAATGGCAACCTTTCAAAGATTAGGCGTTGTGGCACCATAATCTTCCCACCACAAATCTGCAAGGATAACAATTGTCATTTATAACTTAGTAAGGATTTAATAAACTTAAACATTAACATAAATAGTAAAAGTTAAAACAATATTAAACACATGAATTTGTTACCTGGTTGTAGAGTGTCTCTCCTACGTATGCAATCTTTGGAAGAAAACAATGGCCCTTCGACCTTCTTATAGCTCTGTATCTCATCAAGTATGAGATCTCGAAGCTCATCATTACTAACCAATCTCTCAATACATGTGTTGAGGCCAACAAGAACCTTTGTATCTTCTTTGAAAGTAGGAGAGAAATAAAACTTGGGGTTCAAAAAGTGGGCAGCAGCATGAATATGTTGGTGGAGTTGTCGGTTCCACCTCCGATCTATTATGCACCATATAGGTTCATATTTGGTCTTGTTTGACCCATATAAATGTTGAATTGCCTCTTTGGCCTTATCCATGGCCTCATATAAATACCCCATGGGGCTTTTATCCCCATCCACCAATCGTAGAACTCTAACCAACGGTTCTGACACCTAAAATATAAAAAAATTAACAAAATCAGCAAGTTGTAATATTAGAAAGCAAAAAACTAAATCATCAATCAAAGTTTGAAAACTTACATTGATGATCTCCTCCATTTGTTTGGCAAATCTATCATCAAAAATGGTCTTCATGACTTTATTTGCTTCAGGCTTCTTGGAATAAGGACTCTCCAACCATTTTTCACTCATAAACATGCGCTTGAGGTTGGGCAATGTAGCTAAAATACTCTGCAAGGTGAGGAAATTGGTGGCAAAGCGTGCGACTCCTGATGGCACGAGATCCTTACCATTAGTGTGCTCTCTCATAAGACTTAGGACCCATGTCTGATTGTAGATGAACTTTGTGATATTCCTTCCATCTTCAACCACATTCTTCACCCAACTTAGTTTCCCTATGTCCTCAAGGAGCAAGTCAAGACAGTGGGCAGCACAAGGGCTCCAAAATAATGTAGGATGCCTCGCCATTAGAAGTTTACCAGCTGCCACATATGCAATTGCATTGTCGGTCACAATTTGAATTACATTTTGAACTCCTACTTCCATCACCACCTCATCCAACATGTTGCACAAGGTCTCTACATTTTTTGTTTCATTGGAGGCATCAACTGATTTTAGAAATACCAATTGTCCCCTTGAAGCCACTAGAAAGTTGATGAGTGTCCTATTTCTGCCATCCGTCCACCCATCAGATATAATGGTGCAGCCATTCTTTTCCCAAGTTCTCCTTTGTTCCTCCACTAGTTTGTGTGTGTTTTGGACCTCATTCTGCAATAATGGCCCACTCAACTCATAAGGACTTGGGGCCTTGAACCCCTTACCTGCCACGGTCAGTGCAGTGACCAACCCTTCCCAATAAGGACTAGAAGCAACATTGAACGAAATATTGTTGTAGAACCAAAATTTAGCACATGCCAACTTCGCCTCATTTTGCAACTCTTTATTCCAAGAAGTACCTTCCAATGAAGGTTGTGCACCAGGAGTATTATGTGGAACAAAAAAACTAGAATTGAGGCTGCCCACACTTCCAATTGTTGATCCTCGTATCCGTGGCCCAAGAGAAGAAGAGCCTCCCATAGTCCTCTGTGACCCTGTAGAACTGAAATCTGCATATGGGGTTGCCATCGCCTCTGCTGCTCTCTTTTTACTTTCCTTCCTTTGGTCAAATGCTGCAAGGAGTGCTTTGGCCTCCATCTCAACCTCTTTGGGTGCCTTTGTACATGGTGTAACATCTCGACAAGGGATTCGTGCCAGGTGGTATTTCAGCCGGTTTATGCCACCAAAATAAGACTCGGTGCGATGGTTGCAAATCACCTCTCCTCGCGTTGCAGGCCTTTGTACATGGTGTAACATCTCGACAAGGGATTCGTGCCAGGTGGTATTTCAGCCGGTTTATGCCACCAAAATAAGACTCGGTGCGATGGTTGCAAATCACCTCTCCTCGCGTTGCACCTGGTGTTCCATGTTTCCAGCAAGGATCTTTTGGTTTGCCACCACTCTTTTTACTTGCAGAAGCCATATTCTTTTAGTAAGATACCTAGCAAAAGAAGAGAGACAAGATAAAAATTAGAAGGTAAAAAGTGAAGCTAAACAAAAATAAATGAAACATATTAAAATTAATTAAAAAGTATGAAATTTTTTTTATTAATTAAATTTCAAGGATTGTTATTGCCAATTGCTTAGTTGCTAAAGAATTGAATTTTGAAACATAGTGAAATTAAAAATGATTGAAATATTTTAATATATTAATTTATAATATATATTGTGATAATTTGATATTAATGAATACTTGAAAAGAAAATAATAACAAAAATAATGATACTAAAATTTCAAATTTTATTTACAATCATTATTTTTGTTATTTTTTTCTTTTCTACTATTCATTAATTTATCATAATATAAAATTATAAAATTATAAATTAATATATTTCAATGATTTTAAATTTTAAATTTTAAAAATAAAGTAAATTAAATTTTTATTTTTTAATTTTCTTTTAATTATAAGTTAAACTTAATATATTAAATTATAAGTTTTAAAAATAAAATAAATTAAAAAATTTCAATTTTGTAAATACTTATACTCTTAAGTCTTACATAATATATTAATTTTTTTTCAAATATTTTTTACAAATCAATAAATAAAAATATATTATCATTCCAAAAATAAAATAAAAAACCTAGCAAATAAAATAAATCATAAATCTCACTATCTTTAATTTAATATATTCATAAAAATGTTTGATTTTTAATATACTAGCATTCATAAAAAATAGATAAAACTAACAAAATTTCTGGAAGTCGAACTCATGAAAAATCAATTTTGTGTTTGTTAAAAAACGTGAATGCAGTTCGCAGATGAATTCGCAAGGTTAAAACACAAGTAAATACCTATGAATTTGTGATAAAAACGTGCCCTCGTTTGTCTTTGACTCTATTCCCTCGCGTTTTTGTTCCCTTGGTGTCGTTTTCTTCCTGCGTCGGCGTGGGAGAATAAAAACAAAATGAAATGCTTTGTCCTATTTTTTTAAACGCCTTATAGTCGCTTTAACTTAGGGAAAAAAATCAAAGACGACTTTCATTTATTTTGACCGCGTTTTACCTGATTTTTTCGCGTTTTTTCACTGCGATTTTTTAGTTTTACGCGGCTGCGAGTATTTCCGCGATTAACTCGCCCCTCCATCTGCAACGCGATTACTCGTGCATCATGCGAGTTATTCGCGCGTTTTGCAACTATGCTTCTTAGTGTAGGCCACTCCCAAATTGTAGGTACTATTGTAGGATCCATCTTTAAACCTTCTTTAGATATTACAAAACCTAAATATATTAAATCTTCCTTTAAAAATGAGCATTTCTATAGATTTATCAACAGCTTCTACTCCATCAATGTTTTGAAGACCTATCTCAAATGTTCTAGATGCTCTCTTTTAGGTTTGCTAAATATCAATATATTGTAAAAATAAACCACAACAAATTTTCCCTTAAATAGTTTTTAACATTTCATTTGTTATTCTCTTGAAGGTACTAGGGCATTGGTTAAGCCAAAGAGCATAACAAACCATTCATATAATCCATCTTTAGTTCTAAATGCAATTTTTTTGTTCATTATCCTCACTTATCCTTATATGGTGGTGATATCCACTTTTAAAATCTATAGTGGAGAAATATCCGGTACCACTTAGACAATCTAATAAATCATCTATTTGAAGTAAGCGAAATCTATATTGAATGGTGATCTTGTTGATAGCCTTTGAATCAAATGCACATTCTCCATTAATCGTCTTTCTTTGGTGTCAAAATCACTAGAATTGCACAAGGGCTCAAACTTTTTTAATCATCTCTTTCTAATAAATCATGCATCTATTTGTTTAATTTTGTGGTTCTATTTGGTGGGTTACCTTGTTGGGTAGACTAGGTCTTGGGATCAAATCTATTTGATGTGAGATTTTCTTTATAGGTGGCAATCCTATAGGCAAGTCCCTAGAGACAAATTTTGCACAATATTTCGACATATCTGCAACTTCTATTGGAATCTCATCCTCCTTAGGTTCTTCTTGAGGAATTAGAACATAACAAACCTTGGTCTTTTTAATTTCCTTCTAAAATTGCTAACCATTTCTAGCCCATTTGCTTATTCTTTCATAGATAGCAGCTCACACCTTTTGCCATCTTTAGATACTGTAAATGTATTCTTTTTCCTATCATATACTACATTCCTTGCATATTGGCAAGGCCTTCCTAAAAGAACATTTCAAGCATCCATTGGAATAACATTACATTGTGTTTCATCACAATGCTTATCAATATAAAAATTGATATTGCATAGATTAAACGCCATGACTTGATGGCCCTTTTGCAACCATGAAACCTTGTATCGGTTGGGAAATGCCATTGTTTTCAATGCCAAATTATTCAGCATTTTTGTAGTCACTCAGTTTTTAGTGTTATAACTGTCTAGAATTAATTTGTAGCACTTACCCCCATATTTACATTTAATTCTGAATATGCTCTTCTTTTGTCATGGTTTAACACCTTGCCTTTCTAGTTTCAAAAGAACTCTCTTCAACATCGGGTTCTTTCCATTTGTTGGTTCTAGGGATGGAGCCATATTATATTTTGTTTCTTTGGTTTAAGCAACATTAGATCTATTGTCACTCTTATTTTTCTTAGTAGATTTTGGACATTTGTATGCTCAATGCACATATGCTCCATTTTTGCAGGAGGTGCCATTGAACCCTCAATCATGACCTTTTGATCAAAATGTTTTTATTTTTGAAAATTTAATTTCTCCTCTTTGTGAATTGTTTGCACCTTAATCCTTCTTTTGGTTGGAGCTTTGTTCACTTCTAACTAATTTCTTGCTTTGAGCTTTACCTCAGCCATGACTTTGTTGTTGCTTTCTAGCCATCTTATCTTTAAATCTTTAATGCATATGTGTATGCCTTTTCCTTCAATCTAATATCAAGCATACTAATTCCAACTTGAACTGCTAGTCCCAACATATTAATATATTTTGACACTTCCTTAGTATCTTCAGAATGGCCAGCTTGGATTTCGAATTTATTAAAAAAAATTGTGCATTTTTTCACACTCTACTCCTTTTGATGGTAATTCTACAATTTTAAATAACATTATAGAATAATTAGAAGGCAAAACTTTGCAGTTAAAACTTGTTCACCATTTGATCTCATATTTTTATTCTCTCTCTTCATCCACAAACTCTTTCTTTATGTACTTGGGCCCACCATAATGATACATGACCCATTAGTTTAGTAATAGCAATCTTAACCCTCTTGGGGTCTTCAATTTGCTCCATGATATGAAAGAACTTCTACATGTTTGATATTCAATGGATCAACTCTTATGAATCTGGATTACTAGCATAAATGGGCAGATACATCCTAGGCTTGCCTCCCATTTTAGCAATATCCTTGATTATATTTTCTTCATGTTCTTCTCTTTCCTTCCGTTCTTCTTCTTCATCATTCTCATTAGAATCACCCACTTTTGCCTCAACTACTGTTCGTTGGGCAATTTCTATGGTTTTCATTTGAACCTATAAGCCTTTAATGGCTTCCAATAACTTAGTTTTTAACATTTCTAGGGCCTCTTACACCCCAAATATGTACACTTCTTCCCCTGCCTTTGTGGGCCATTCTTAAAGTCCAAGATACTTCAACAAGCTCTAATACCACTTGGCACAGTTAGTTGCAGTGGGCTAGATAAATCCAATAGACTCCAAGTGGTTTAGATCATAATTACAGTTTTGTTAAATTTTTTTTAAAGCCTTGGTGTAGTCAGTTGGAGTGGGTCCAATAAATCCAACAGACTCCAAGTGGCCTAGATCACAGTCACATAACAAAAGCTTAAAAAAAATTAGACAATGAGAAATGAACACAGTTTTATTAATATATCTTCAAATCTCAAATATAAAGCAAATGAAATTCAACCTTGACACAAGAAGGTAGTTTCAGTCTTATTACAATCAAACAAGAAATGACAGCCAGTCACAATGGAATTAAAACAGTTTTGGAAAACAAATTCAATTACAACTTAGGTCCACGACACATACATACACTTCTCACATTTGTCTTAGAACTCTGACACTACAAATACCCTGCTTGATACTTGGTTAGTCAGACCAAAGTGGATCAATATACAGCCAACAAAAGATTCTATTTGTAGACATTTATGAATACAACACTTCAATTGCTGGAAGATGTTCTCAAATAGTTACAAGGTTATCTTCTAAGTTGCCGGTTCTGGTCTGGGATCAGGTACGGGTACGCCAAAACGGTATTTTTTTTCTTTCTTGGGTACAGTACGTTTGGGTATGCAAAATGAAAAAAATAAAAAATATACAGAATTGTAAAACTAAATACATTTGACAGTATGCTACTTCATCATTGATCAATGGTAGTGATAAAGATAATTGCCAATTGATAGTTCAAGATTTCAATATTATGTCATATATCATATATGTCTAGGGTTTAAGTTTCACTTTTTGCAAGTTATTTTAATGTTTTAAAGTGATTTTTTGGTGCCCCCTAGGCACTGGCATCCGTGGGAGCGCCCCAGATGCCCCGGGTTCCTTGTGGGTACGTGGATGCATACTCACACAGAACTCAGGGCATCTGGGGTGCTCCTGAGCTGGAACACTCCTGGAGCAGGCACAGGGACTCTTTTAAGAGAACCCGGTAACTTAGGTTATTATCAAATACGCATGTTTTTGCCAACTCTCAATTGCTTGGAAATTTCTATAACTTGTGTGGATAAGTTTTGACATGAATTGAAAATTGCAATCAATAACACAATTGGCTAAAACAATAGATGATTCTTGATCCAACAAAGAAAACCCATCTTGGAATTAATGAACCGCATTAGCCGACTGCAAGAATTTTTTACTTTTTCTTGTTTGATGCTGATTGCCTATGAATCTCAAGGTGCTCCTGCATTATTTTGCTTCTTGCAAGAGTTATGCCTAAAAAAAATTCATTTTGTGCATATTAATTGCTATATGGCTAGTGGACAAATGATTCATTCAAGCTAAATTATTGTGCTCAAAGCTGAAACTAAATGCGCTCTAAAAATTTACATAAACTGAACTGTTAGTAATATTCCTCTCTTGATAATCAAATGTAATTCTTGCAAGAAACCCATCCATTTGTAATGCCTTGCTGCTATTTCAATTTGCTTATAAATATTGGAGAGATTGGTGATCCTTATAAGTAATGGTATTTTAAGTTTTACCTGTCAAAAAATTCTTTCCTCTTTTACCTGTTTGAACAGTTGAAAATATTCTTTATTATATGTAGGATATTGCTCATGGGAAAGTTCTGAATTATTGCGTATTGGTATATCTCCTTGCAATAGAATGGCCTGCATGACACAGTCATTTGCATTCATTTCCACTTCAAATAAGCATTCCTTGTGATGCATTGCTAAGTTTATGTTCCAATTCTTAAAAACCATGGGGTTGATTTTGACCACAAGTAAATAACTTATCACTTGTGGTTATGTCATGGAAAGGTCTCACCAAGGAGAATGATCCTTCGAACTTTATCAAATACTTTACCTCAGATGGGTTGTCCAATGAGATTAACTTCCATTTTGTAGGATCAATCTGATTCAATTCTCAATTCTCTTCCTACAGCTACATGTCTTTAGTAAAGCAGTGATTGTTGTGCAAGTTCATACTAATTGAGCTGCAGTTTATTCAACACTTGCAATTCTTGCCTCCTATTTTTTTTACTGTATTTTTTGTCATTTAGCTCTTATCAATTGCGTTAGCACTCAAGGAAAACCCAATCTAATTAAATGATATATTTGAGAAACCTCTATGTGAAGTTGTTTCCCAATTTCAAGGGATGGTTCCAGTAGTCATATAGGGATGAAAAAAAAGCTTAATTTGAAGTCTTTAAATGTTTGGATACATCTCTATGTGTCTCCAAAACAGGTATGCATATGGGAGACAAGTACCAGGGGTCAGGGACAAATGTCTAGATAATGCCTGATTGGCATTGTAATCCTTAACAAGATTGGAAGTGTGTTTATTAGCATATTGGTTTTCTTTGTATTGCAATCTCTCTTATTTCATTCTCTTAAAATTTTGTATGAAGAGATTGATTATGGTTATGGAAACACAAAAACTCTTTATCTTTTTAATTATGGTTACGAAGGTGCAAAATCTCATATTTCTCTGATATAATATTTGAAGGGTGCTTGTTTTGTGCAATTGCTTTGATGGAAAATTGATCATTTGTCTCAAATTCTGTTTAAAATTGATCATTTGTCTCAAAAAGAGGTGTAAAATTGTTTGAATTTCCTTATGTGCATTGGAATCTGTTACAAGAATGGAAGTTTTTTTGAATCAGCTTTTTGGTATTCTGTGTTGCAATATCTTTTTCCCTTATTTCAATTTATTAAAATTCTGTTTTAAGAGTTTCTCTTCATCTTTTTTTTTGTTGTTATGAAGGTGCAAATTGTTTTTACTTTTTATCTTTCTCTGATATAATATTTGAAGAATGCTTGTTTTGTGCTTGTAATTTCAATATTTTGTCACCTTAGTTTTAATTGTATAAAAGAGAATGCTAGTACGATTCAATGGCAGTCATCCTTGACTCATCTTGTAGACGTTAATTGCCCCTGAAGTTTCTTCTTCCATGTCATAAGAGACAGTCACATGAACTGCTGAGAACCCTCCTTAAATTAAGGAAACTTTGAAGAAACTTCTTGTTTACAATCAAGAGCTTAAATACATTTATAAAAATAAATGTTTCTGAGAGACCCACTTATAACATTGGGTACGATTCTGTACCTCGGCAATCTTATAATTAGATTTCACAAAAGAGAGTTGTACTTGCATTGCTAGGATGACAAGAGGTTCCATGTTGAAATTTGATCATGCTGCATTCAATTTTGCTTCAATTAAATTGAAGGAGGAGATAAATTGCCTGTTTAATTAGGAAAAAGACTTGGATTTCAAACCTCTTCTGCAGGTTGTGCAACTACAAATCCTTTGAAAAAAGCACAAGGGATGGAAACTGTGACAGCAAGGCAAGCTAGCATTGATTTGAGTATTCCATTGTGATACGTGATTGCCTCGGAGAAATCATAATGTAAATTGTTGCAGGCCGTTGCAACTAATGTTTGATTGGTGACCTCCACAAATATGAGAATTCCTTTCAGCAATTTGATTCCTGGTGATCTATCAATTGTTTTTATAGCATTATGATTATTTTACAAAGGAATTTTAGTTTGGCTCATAGAAAGAGACAAATTTTGATAATCCATAGTACTTAACCTGTGATAATGTGAAGGCTGTTGTGTGAGTTCAAGATCACGTTCATTTAAATGGTCTCTGTAGTTACAAGCACAAGCAACACAAAAGGAGATTATATTTGAATAAATCATCAGTGGAGATGTTTCTGTTGCTAAAAGAATTAGAATGGAAATGACAATGGTTTTAATAACTTGCAATTCAGAGAGACTTGCTACAAAGGAATCAATGACGAATTCAAAAATTGTATATACCGCAATCATGTCACAAGAGTCTTTACGCTTATCAAGGGATATGAAATGAGAGATCAAAAACAAACTAACATGACTGATAAGGTGAATCCTTAGTATTACCTTGGATGAAAATTCCCAAAGAACAAACCTAGTTTAAGATAGAAGAATTGTGAAGAGTGATTCTACCCTGGAAGGTCATCCAATTCTTCCAAAACACATAAAGCAGGAGCTTCAATAGAACAGTTAATGGTTGATCTTTAGATTCCCATTTTTGTCAGGTGTACAGCATGGGTCTTGAGGTGGTGCAAGCTTACGTGATTTTAGGTTGCAAGGTTAGTGTGGCCAGGATCAATTGCTTTATATGAAGTTATAAAATATTGCAAGCCCAGATAGAAATCATCCTTGTTTTGTCTTGTGTATGTTAAAAACTGATCTTCTCCTTGTTGCTTCTCTTTATAAATGTCAGATGAGATGTATCCATGATTTATAATCATTATTGTTATTTTGATCTGAGTTTTTAAATATTCACAAATGTTTGTTGTTGAATGCATCTGTGTGAGGTTGCAAGGCCAGCATTGCCAGAATTGATTGCTTTATATTAACCATGGCAAGCCCAGATGGGAATCATCTCTGTTTTGTCTGTGTATGTTAAAAAATTATCTTCTCCTTGTTGCTTCCCTTCATAAATGTCAGATGAGATGTAGCCATGATTAAAAAAATTATTGTTAAGACGTTTTTCTAAATATTCATGAACGTTTACTTTTGAATGCATCTGCCTGAGCATTAATGGTTTTTAACCATGTAAAAATGTCGTTATATTCATATACAGAGCATAATGTTTAGGTCCATCAAGTGAACTCTTTATTTAATTGCTGTATCCTTGCTGGCATATGTTCTTCTCTGTCTCTGAAGGCCATTATCTATTTGAATTTGTAATGGTGTCTTGCATAAAAAACCATTTTTATAAGAGTGTTCTACACATAAATCCAGTTGTTTAAGTTTATTTATTTGGAAACTATAACTGTGCCTTGCATGGAAAATGAGTAGTAAAAGTCAGAGAAAATATTCATTACGTGGCATAATCTGAGGATTTATTTAAATACTATATCTTTTCAGGCTTGTCAAGAACCGAGAAGCTGCATCTCAATCACGGAAAAGAAAGAAATCCTATATTCAAGACCTTGAGTCTAAATGTCGGATGTGGGAGAACTATTGCAACCAACTTCAGCAATCAATTGCTTTCACTTGTACTGAAAACTTGGCTTTGCGAGATGAGCTTCTTTGCTGTAAGAGGCAGAAAGGTGGTAATGGTGTGGCGGAGCCTGCAGTGCCCAAGGGTAAGATTTCCTCCACACTTAAAGCAACAGAATTTCAGTGGGAGTATTTGCTTTCATGTCTGAGTTACTAGTATAGCTCACTTGCAAACATTTTGCTATTGTCTTTTTTTCTGATAAATTTTGAACATATTTCATTTGCAAAGTTATCTGCCATTGTCATTTTCTGATTAATGTCTGGAATAAATTTTAGATTCCCTGCCGTTGGAATCCCCGTCTCATCTTACCACCGCAGCAGTCATTGGTTGTCATGTCGGCATCCGCTGCCTCGGTTGGCTTCTGGCAACACTGGTCCTCCTACTATTCAAAGAGTCGGTGAATCCAAGAAGCACAAACAGCGTGACACATTCTAAGAATGGATATCAATCTTCAACTTTCAGGGTCTTTATTAATTTAAATCTGAAGAGGAGAGTTTTTGAATCCTTTCCAGGAAATAGATGCAGAGCATTCTCTTCATGCCGACATCGTTATTGGAAGTTGAATAATGTTTCTTTAAACTTTCAGTGTGTCATTTAGTTTAGTTGCTATAAAGGTAGAAAGTGTGTTGGTTTAAAATTAAACAAGATTAGCTTATTTGAACCACAAGGCATTTTTGTTACTGTTTCCCCTTATAATGTAAATGGTGCTAGCTTATGAAGTAAAATGTCTTACATCCTTTCTTCTCAAAATGATTGTTCATGCCTAGCAAAAATCTTCAAAAAGCTTCAGGAGAATGGGTTTTGTTTTCAGCTATTATTTGACAGGTATACCGTATAATGATTCCAATATCCAGCGATTTGCAGGAAATATCACATTTTATTCTTGATGGTTATAGAGCCTTTCAGATCAGTAGAGTTAATGCAAGTGAATATTCTATGGCTATAATTTTCTATTTCTTTGATGGTAATGGTAGTTTTCAATGGCTTTCCTTTGCTTTTAGGGGAGATTTATGACATTATATGGCTGTCAGTTTTTTGTCCGTTGTAGCGGTGTAGTTATTTTTTTCAATATATTTAATTATTTTCGTTGTAGCGTAGTTATTTACATGGACTTCCCAATCTTGCAGGGCAAATGCAGATGCATACATTAAAATATGTGAAAAGTTAAAACCCATAGACGAGGTTTATTTAGTAGAGGTTATTGTATGCAGGCTTTAACATGCAGTTCTCTAATGGTGCAGGCTTAATAGGGACTTAAAGGAGGAAATTTGTAACATTGATTTTGTTGGTGCCTAGATGACATGAGTGAATGGTGGATTGTTTTGATTTTCAAGTGGTAAAATTAAGGTTAAACAGTTCACTTCCATAAAGAAAATAAATGTCATTTTCTTGCTTGAAATAGAGCAGCTAATTCCTTTCAAAGTTATCGCACATAAAGCTGTTTGATTGTCTGCCCTTCAAGCACTGTATGGCTTCTACATACTGACAAAAAACAATGGAAGCTAGTTACATTATGAATTTTGCATGGCCACCTTGGGTCTAGAGATCTACTATTGGAACTTTCACACATCCTGAACCAGTTGCCAGTGAGTGGAAGGAAGCTACAGCTCCTGAAGTACCCTCCTCCCCGTAAGCCCACCCTGCACCTCTGCTTGCTGCATGGTCTTCCTCTACTGCCGTGTGTCTTTTGCAGAGTCTCTTCAGCTTGAAAATCTCTATAACCTTTTACATTTTCTCTAGAAAGAACATATAGGTGAACCACTTCCTTCCTAGAAAGGATTGAGCCAATGTAGATGGGAGCTAAGTCCTTCCCTAGCTCTGTTTTGGCCTTTATCCTGAACACGTGTTTAGAATCAGGGGACTTGGAGGAGGCAATTTATGCCACTGATTTTTTTGGTCCCTACACAACATTGAGTGGCGTATCATTTTGTTTATTCAATTGTAAAATAAATATTAAACAGGTCTTTCCCATAAATTTTCTAGTTGGAAAAAGAACAGCTTATAAGTTGGATATTTTCTTTCAAAGTTTTCCTCCTTTGTGCTACTTAAACTTTGACCATCTTCTAAAACTAACTTAATCTATAATAATTGGCATCTTGCCTCTAAATTACTATACAACTTCCACAGACTGACAACAAACAAAATGAAACTAGTTTGAGTATGAACTTTGCATGGCAGCTGGGCCTAGAGATCAACACGTGCCTTGCACATTCTGAACAAGTCACAGTAGACTGGATGGAAGCTGCTGCACTTGAAGTACCCTCTTGCCCTTTAATCTCATCCTTCATCTCTGCCTGCTGCATAGACTTCCCCTGTTGCCATTCTTCTTTGCAGATTCTCTTTAGGTTGGAAACCTACACAATTTCTTCCATTCCTCTACGAAGAATATGTCACCGAGATAGTTCTTACTGAAAAGGATTTGGCCACTGCAGATGGGATCAAAGTCCTTCCTAGCCCTATTGTAGCATTTCTCCCAAACACCTGCTTATAGTCGCAAAGGACATGAATTTGTGTGAGAATTGAAAAGGCGTCACTACTCCTTATGATGTATTCTATCTTGAAGGTCCCTTGTGTCTAATTTGTCTTAGTGATGCTTGACAGCCTTGAACTTGGCAGAGGGATTTTAACTCATTTTTTCTTGAATTTTTGAATCGATTACAATTTGTTAACAAGAAATCGGAGGGATACAGATAGGAGTTCTGTACCCAAAGTATCTCTGCTAGTTGTAGTCTTTAACCCTGGAGTTGGTCCTATTGAGGTAACATGGGAAGGCATTCTGGATCCAAGTGTAGCTGCAAATCAGAATAAAATAACACATACAAGATAGATCAGAATTCAGAGTTCCTTATATTTATTATATTAATAATTATTCATTACATTCCTTATATCTCTGTTATAGTCAATACTTTATGTTTTTCCCTATTCTATTGCAATTCGCTCTATGCTATGCTACTTTGTCTTACTCTATGTTACCCTATATTACTCTCTATTACTGGTGAATAGATCTTTCTATCTACTCATAGTTACAATATGGGACATGGCTCTTAGATAGCATCCTTAGAGAATATTTTATCTTCCTAAGCTCATGTTCCAGAATATTCTTTCCGGTTAGATATTAAGTGTCTCCGGATGGGTTATTGTACACCATTTTTTGGCTATCATCCCCTCTTCAAAACCTTGACTTGTCCTCAAGTCAACTTTGCTCGGCATCTTGATGGTAATGTTTTTGTCTCGCTCCATTGACATAACACTGTAGGATTGTGTCATCGAATGTCTCTAACCTTATTGCTCCAGAATCCAAAATGTCATTGATTTTGTATGGTCCTAACCAGTGGACTTTGAGTTTTGCCTGCTTTTTGAACTTCTTCTTGTATAATAGAATGATATCTCCAAGCTGAAAGTGTTTTGTCCTCAAGCTTTTATCATGCCAAGCTTTCTGCATTCTGCGTTTTGCCTACAAGTGTGATTCGGCCAACTGTCTTTCTTCATCTAATTTTTTCAACTCTTCTAGCCTGTGTTTGATAGATTCTTCCTCAATGAGCCTTAAGGTGAGGGTTGTACAGAGGTTGTTGACTATGAAGTTAATCGGTAAGATAGCTTCCATGCCATAGACCATATCAAAAGGTGTGTTATGTGGCTCTTTTATAGGTTGTTTGATAAGCCCAAAGTACTGCCAGTATTTTAATATCCTAATCAATTCTATTTGCATTGCACATTTTGGTAAGAGTGGTTCCAAGGATCTTATTCAATGCTTCACTCACGCCATTTGCTTATGGATGGTAAGGGGTGCTCCATTTATGTGTAATCATGAAGTTTGCTAATAACTCCTTTATAGTCTTATTGATAAAGTGTTTTCCTTGGTCACTTGTGATATTTAAGGGACACCCAAAATTTAGTAATGATATTGTGATATAGGAATTTAGCAGCAGTATAGGCAGTACAATCTTTGGTTAGTTCAGCTTCTACCCACTAGGTTAGGTAGTGAACACCAGTAATGATGAATCTTTCTTTAGATAATTTCATGGGAGGGTCAATAGGGCCAATGAAATCAATCAGCCACTTTTCGAAGGGGTTTTGTGCTGATCTGTTGGAGAGGCATTTCATTGCTTGTTGTGGGGTGTCCAGTTCTTTGGCAAATATCACATTTCTTGACATACTCTTTGATGCCCTTGTATATACGGGGCCACCATAATCCAGCTAACAAAATCTTCTGGGTTGTAGCGCTCCCACAATTATGTCCACTTGCTATTCCCTCGTGCTTCTCTGAGGATCAACTTCTTTCGTGCTCGTAGATGACTCTTTGAAGTACATCATCTTTTCCTTTCTTATACAGAGCTCCTTCGATCAGGGTAAATGGTAATGATTTTCTCAGCAATAGTTGTATGTCATGGTTATTCAGTCTGGAAGGTATGTTCTGGTAGAAAGTAACTCAACAACATCATGTAATTCCTCTGGTATTGTTGTGATTCGAAAAAGGTATGTGTCAGGTAGGTCCTCTTCATTGACTTCGTCGGGCTCTTGTCATGTATCAATCTTGGATAAGTAATCCGGTCCTTGATTGTGTTTCTCTGGTTTGACATTCACAATAAAATTGAACTCCTAGAATAGTAAGAGCCATCAACATATACTCTTGTATCATTGGTTTGTTTCGAAGAAATTTTAGTGGTTCGTGATTGGTGTAGAATGTAAAGGGGGTAGATAATAGATAGTGTCAAAATTTGTGAAATGCATAGACCATTGCTAAGGATTCTCGCTCAGTAGTGGTATAGTTTCTTTTGGCTTTGGATAATTTCCTATTGGCGAATGCTACTAGGTGGTCCTTGTTTCCTCTAGGTTGGGCTAATATTGCACCTATAGCTATTTTGAATGCGTCTACACGAACATGAAAAGGCACTGACCAATCGGGAAAGATGAGAATGGGTGCTTCGACTTTTCTCCTTGAGGGTGTCAAATGATTGTTGAAATTGCTCTGTCCATGTGAATGTTTTGTTGGTCTTCTTGAGAAGTTCTTCTAAGGGGTCAACTAGATTGGCATATCCTTTGATGAATTCTCGATAGTATCTGGTGCAGCCTAAGAATGTTTTAACCTCCGATGATGTTTTGGGTGGAGGTAGTGTTAGAATTAGAGCTACTTTCATTGAATCAATCATTAATCCTTCTTTACATATGATATGGCCTAGCAGTGTGCCGTAAGGTACTACAAAAACACATTTCTTAAGATTCAAGGAAATTTGCATACTCTTGCATTTCTCCAACATAGTCTAGAGGGTTTGAATGTGATTCTTGACTAACCCATATATGGTCCAATTGTCTAGGTAAACTTCTAAGAAATCGTGTATAAATTCGTTGAATGTATTTACCATGATCCTATTGAAGACAATTGGTGCATTTTTTAGGCCAATGGACATGACAATAGACATGAATGATCCCCATTCTGTAGCAAATGTTGTTTTGGGTCGATCCTCCTAAATCTGGACATGTATCCGTAAAACCCGTCAGCGAACGAATATATTTCTTTGCCGACTACAATTTCCAATATTTCTTCAGTAAATGGGGTAAGAAAGAGGTCATGAATGCATGCTTTATTAAGTTCCTGAAAATCTACACATCCGGATTTCTTTGGCCTTCTTATTGTGTACCACCATTGGGCTGATCCATTTAGAATCTTCCACTGGTTAATGCCTAATGTTAACATCTTATCTATTTCTATCTTGACTTTTTTCTTCATTTTGGGGTTAAGGCGATAAGGTCTTTTTTGGTGAGGTTTGGCACCTTCCTTTAATTGAATATTCATTACCCTTGCTTTTGGTTTTATGCCTTTCATTTCGGTAAATGTGCATGGGAAGAGTTCTTGATATCCTATTAATATTCCAGTAACTGATGCTAGTGAGTATCCCAATAGTCCCCAAGTTTAGCTAATTTAGGATTTCCTCCTTGAGGTATGTTTTTTCTCATAATTGAAGGGGTTGTTTGTAGTATTGTGCTTCTTTTTGTTGGTTTAATTGTATTTTCCTCTCTCCTTCCATTGTGATATCTAGTTTCAGATCCGGTTCGTCTTCTTTCTTTTGTATAGCACAACATTGATTGGGTATTGGTTTTTTGGATCTGTCCATCCATTCAATTAGTTTCCATACTCCTTAGGTTTTATGTGGTGGGCATGTTGGTTGTTGAGGGAAGGTGTTTTCTGGAACTTGGGTGAGGATAATTTCTCTTTAATTTTTCATGGTGTGGTACAAATGTGTTTGTCTTTGTCACAAAAGGAGAATATGTGCATAAAATCATGTTGGATTTCTTTTGAATCTTTGGTTTATGCTCTTTTCTCCCAATTTATATACCAGGTTTGCATCACCGGTGTTAATGTCCAATAAAACAATTGCATGTATAGGGAATGATTATATTCCTTGCCTTTCATCCATGTAGTTGTACAAGTATCGAGATGATCTTTTGGGCGGATGGTTCCTTGATACTTTGGGATGGTGGGATGTTCCCCTTCCTCTTGTAGATACCGTGCTTTGACCAAAATTCTAAAGGCAGGCCCATCCTAAATATCGGCTTTATGTGTGTTCCACCAAAATGCAACATTGCAAATTAATGTGTCCTGTAATGTTGCCATCCTTACTTTCTCTTCTTTAAAATTTTTCTCCATTTTCGAAATATATTCAATGACATCTCCAACTCCAGAAAATTTGGGTAGTTTAATATGTGAAATGCCTCGTTTGATGTTGATTGTTTCCGGTGCTATTTATGTATCATTTGGTGATTTGTTTGGATCTTTGGACCATGAATACTTGGCAGAATCCATAAACTCTCGAGGATGTTAACTTTGGTTCATTTTGCACCCATGCTTCCAAGACTTCATCACTATCCGTGCTACAATTGTCACTATTTAATTCTTGTTCTCTATTATTTGGATTTTCTTCTTCCTCTTGGCCATCCAAAAATTTGGAGATAGTATAGAGGTTTTTGATGTCTTCCCCTTCATTGTCTTGCACCACTTCTTCTATATAGGATTTGTCATCCGGTTCTCCTAATGGAATACACACAACTCTGGTGGTGTCTACAAATGAAATTTCCTCTTTCTAAGAGTCTACTATACCATTAGAATTGACAAACCATCTTAGTCCAAGTAGTGCCCAAAAAGTATTAAATGGCTCCTTCATTTCAATCACTTCAAAATCAACCAATTGTTCTATCCCTTTAACATTGACTTGAACATTCTTCCAAGCTCCCAAAGTCTGCATTCTGGAACCATCAACAAGAATTATGTTCATTGGTGTTTTTACAAGCTTAGGTCTCCCTAATTTCTCCCATGTGGTGGATGGAATGATATTTAGATCAGCTCCCAAATCTAGCATAACATATTTGACTTTGTGATCATTCAATTGTACATTTATCAACAATGGACCATTCTTCCATTTTTGGTCCTTTGATACTCGATTGACTTGCTTTTGTTTATTCCAGTATTTGCCCCATTGCTTTATTTGGCTACTAAATCCTTTTGTCTAGCCAGGGATGCGAGGTCTTTGAGCATTTTAACTTCTTGCTCTGTAAAGCAACCTACCTATTCTTGCTGTTGCTGCATTATGTCTTGTTTGGCCTGTCACCTTCTCATGATATTTCTAATTAGGCTAGAAGTGTTCCGGTTCCTCATCTTCTTCTTCTGGCCTATAATATGCTTTATATGCTTCTTCTACCGTTGGCTTCATTTAATGTTTGTTTTCTTCTTCTCTCCAATTTTCTTGTTCTTATTGTCCACAACTAGTTCTTCTCCGGAGTGTTCTTCTGTAGAAGTGTCTAAAGTCCACACACCCATTTGATGACAACCTCTAACTCCATGTTGTGGTACTTTCCAGATTACTCTTGCACCTCTTTTTAACTCATCACTCTGGGAAGGTTGACTATCCTCTCAGTTTTGATAGACTGTTTTAGCAACTTCGCATTGTAACATTGTGTGATCGTCTTGCCCATAGAAGGTATATATTTTTTCTTCTCTGCCCAACATTCCAAGGCATAATGACCCATTTTTCCATAGTTAAATTCGTTTGCATCATTTCTTCTTCTGCTGATCTGAACTCTTCCTCTACCTCCTCTATAGTTAAATTGTATATTGTCCTCCTGATAACCCGACTCTTGATTGTTTTGCGTGGCACATGCATTTTGGTTATCCTGCCAGGGTGGTATCTGATATCCGGTATCACTATTTTCATTTGTAATGTAACAATGATTGTGATAGAATTGAGCTCCATAATTCCCCTGGCTTCCTCTATTTCGGATTGGAGGTATGTTCTTTGGATAGTCTTTTGTCAAATGTATATCCCATTCTTGAAAAGAGCATGATACATAGAATTGGGTTTTACTGTTTTCATTGCAACTAATGTCTTTTCTGCTCTGTCCTTGGAGAATTCGTTCTAAATGTCCCCTTCCCTATTGCAATATGTGCACCAAATTTTGTCAGGTCGACTAGGTTCACTAGCCTTGATCTCCTGTTATATTACCAACTTCTAAACCTTCAATTATAAATCTTCAAGGATTTTAGTGCTTTTATCTTTTTTCGATTTTCTTCATGGTTGAGCTTCAATCCAGTATGCCATAGTGATTAGGTCAGTATATTTTTCAAAGACTCTTCCATCTAATCCGACTTTAATATCCTTACACAATCCGGGGATGAACCATTCTATCTTCTGTTTTTTTGTTAAAGGTTCTTCCAATTTTCTGCAAACTTAATTTAATTTTTTTTTCATAGTTTTCAATCGATTCCTTGTCTCCTTGTGTCAAGTTCCTCATCCGGGTACACTTTCAATTGGAAATTTCAGTGTCCTAAAGCTGGCTAAGAATTATTTTCTTACTTCTTCCCATGCTGCTTTATGCTATGGGTAATTGTTTATATACCATTAAGTTCTTTTCTCAGTGATCCCACCAAGTTTAATAACTTTTTTTTATCTTCATTTTTGCCCAATTTCTCCCATACAAACTCTAGAAGCAATACATGTTCTAGGGCTTTAGTAGTATCTGTTCCAAAGAGGGATTTTTATTATGGTATCCATAGCATTTGAACATTGTTCCAGATTTTGTGTTTTCCTAGGTTTGGATATCGGTTTCTTTACAGGTTTAGTTTCCTTCTTAATATTATTATGGGTTTTAGTTTCTCTGTCCTTATCTTTCACAAGTTTGATGTCAAAATAGCTTTCTAATATTTCACTCCAAGGGGTGTCCTGCTCTTTACTCTCTTCTTTTTGCTCTTTCTTCTCCTCTCTCTTCTCTTTAATTTGGTAACTCTTGTGCTACGACTCTTCTAATTTTACATCTTAATGGAGATGAGTCCCGTTCCGATAGTTGTGACTCTTCATAACTTATTTTTGCCTTTTTGTTAAATAATGACATTTGATTAGTTAATGGTCTAGCCTCTTTGCCCTTGTTTTCCTCTTCTTTTTTATTTTCTTCATCTTTTCTTAATTTACTTATGCTTGTATTACTTACTTTTTCTAAATTATCATCACTCAATGATATGACTCTATCTGGAGTTTGTAGAAACTCTTTAAAAATGTCATCTAATTTAATTGTAATTCTGTTTAAGTCTAGTTTCTTCTTAGGGTTTAATGAAGGTTTCAATAGATTAGGAGCCTCTATACTACAAATTTCTTCCATCGACAAGCTTTTGGGTTCTTGATTGTGCATTAACTGTTTGAAACTGCTTGAAAGCCTTCTGGGTCCTCCTTTCGATTCCTTTTAATAACAAACTCATCTTCTTTGGTGCTTTCTCCTTTTTCTTTCTATTGTCCTTTCCTCTTTTGACGACAGTACCCACATCGACACACTCAACAACACCCTAATGGCGCACTCTAACCTTGAATTTGTTATTTTTTATTCTTCTTCTATGTCTTTCTTCTCTTATCGACACTTGTATCTCTCTTCTCTTCATTAGGGCTAGCATTTTCTCTTTTCTTTGCAAATCAATTTGCTCCTCAATCTCTCATGAATTTATTTTATTTGTTTTGGCCATGGGTGTTTAAGACTTGGGATTGCATTACTCCTATATTATGTCCCATGACAGTTATCCGGTAGTCTTTATTAATAGTCACATCTTTTCGTAGGTCTCTTTGAACCTTTCCCCCTTCCCATTTCCTGTCTCTTTGGTGCCTAATCCCCTCTCATAGGGTAGATGCCAATAAAATGAAATTTTGATTGATTATATTTGTTTCATCATATGTTGTTTGTGTCTTTTTCGAGTTAAAGGTTTAGAATTTAAAATTTTTTGGTAAGCCTCAATAGAACCTAACTAGGGTCCCAACAACAAACCAAGTGTTAGCAAAAAATCTGAGGGATATAGATCAAATTTCTGTGCCCAAAGGATGTTTCCTAGTTATAGTCTTTAACCCTAGAGTTGGTCCTATTGAGGTAACATAGGAAGGTATTTTGGATCCAAGAGTAGTTGTAAATTAGAATAAAATAACATACACAAGATAGATCAAAATTCAAAGCTCCTTATATTCATTATATCAATAATCATTCATTACATTCCTCATATCTCCATTATAGTCAATGCTTTATATTCTTCCCTATTCTATTACAATTCACTATGTGCTACTCTATCTTACTCTATGTTACCCTATGTTACTCTCTATTTTTGGTGAATAGATCCTTCTATCTACTTATAGTTACAATATGGGATGCGGCCCTTAGATAACATCCCTAGAGTACATTCTATCTTCCTAAGATAATGTCCAAAATGTTCTTTTTGGTTAGGTGTTGTCTCCAAATCAATGTCTATACACTATTTTTTGGCTAACACAATTGATGCCCTCAGTCTTTGAATTGAATTTAACAAATGTCATGCAAGATATGCCCTCAATTTCAGGATTGATCATTGTTTTATGCCTGAAATTTCATCCAAATAGGGTTTTAGGTGCCCTGATGATTGTAAAAAAAAGAGTGAAAAACATCTTTTCATACAACACAAGGATAAATTATAGCAAGAAATGGTGTCTAGTTGAAAGATTTTTTTTGGGATTGCATCCACACCTTAAACATGGCTTATATTTTGTTAATTTGGCTAGGTGCTGCTTGGCAACCTCAAAACTGGGAAGACAACAATTTGTATCTTTGCATTCAGAGTTGCCATTTCTTCCCCAAATTTTGAATCTATCATAATAGATGCCCTTAATTGCTATATTGACCACATTAATTGCCTCATTGTTTTGTGCCTAGGATTTCATCCAAGAAGGGTTTTAGGTGCTCTAGAGACTCAAAAAATAAAAAAAAGTATATTATCCAGAATTGAAAGCTTTTTGTTGGTGATCATCAACCTAGAAGATGTTTTGAAATATACTGTCATTCTCTTAATTTGCAATTTTTATGTTTCATTACCATGTTTGTAACTAACTAATTATTAATTAAGAGGCTGGATTATTCTCTTAATTTGCATTTTTATGTTTCATTACCATGTTTGTAACCGACTAATTGTTAATTAAGAGAATGAATTCTCTTAATTTACAATTGTTATTATAACATACTATATTAATCAAATGTAACCACATGGATAGTTTCTAGGAATTAGTTGTGAGTGGTTGTCGACTGTTGTGTTCTAATTTACACATTTCAATTATGCTTCTTGTAGTTAGCAAAGGGGTTTGATTTTATACACCAACCTCTTATGTTCTACATTTAATTGTACAATAACTACCTTGGAATAAAGAAATCATTGCACTTCATCTACAATTTCATTTGGTATTTCCTTTCACATTTTCTTTGTATTGTACTTGGTAGTATAGCAACTTAATATTCGATATTTGGCAATATTGCCTATACAAAGTTGGGTCAAATTCATAAAGAATTGAATTTAGTCAATGATATTGATTGATAACACTGCAATGGAACATAAATGAGCAGGCCTATCATTAGAGTAGAAACGAACCAAGGAAAACAACCATATGAGATTTTCAAAAAAATTGGGATCTTTTAGTATGGGAACATGTTTGCAAAGATGTTGAGAGATCCACATATTATTGGATATAATTTGGAACAACTTAGTGGTAATAGTAGACATGGATACACTTCGAATCAAATACTCCAATTGTTTGCAAGGCACTCCATTGTACTATAGGACCTTTGTGTTGAACATGCAAAGAAGACTATCATCAATTAATCTAGCACTACAAAGGAAAAAGCCATGGAGAGGAAGAAGAGAAAAGTGAAGACCAATATCATACCTTGGGAAATCAATGCCATTTGAGTCCAAATAAAAGTGAGATGATCACAACCTAGTGATGGATAAAGAAATTAGATGCTCACTTAGAGACTAATACAACAAGAAGAAGGAAGAAGACTTTGAACCACAGTAGAAAATCCAATCAATGCACTCTTGATGCTAAAACAAATGTTAGAGCAAAAAAAAAGTGCAAATTGGTTGTAATCAATAATGAATAAATTTATACATCCAATTGACTTCAAAGAAACAACTGTAGTGTAGAAAATTGTATGCTCTTGAAAGCGGTGTAATTTCACACTTAATTTGGATCTATTTTGGTACCCTTGAATTAATTACCCTTTAAGATCATCATTAATAGCCCCCTAAGACTTATTATTTCAGATCTTGAGGCTTATTTCACCTAAAAACTTGACAAAATCACTTAAAACACTGAAAATCCCGAAAACCCACCTCAAAAAGCTAAGGTGGGACTCTTTCGCCACCTTGGGTGAATGAGTCTCCTTAGGTGGGATCCATTCACCAAGGATGGCGAATCGGGTTCCATCTGGGATCTGGGGTCTTTTTCAATTTTAAGTGGGAAATTCACCATTTTAATTCAATTTTTTGGTGGATGCTGGCCTTTGAGATCTAGATAACAGTCAATTAGGTGTTCATAGCTACAAAAGCAAATTTCGAAGTCATTTTTATCATCTAGTTAATCTATGCAAGCATTCTCAAGAGCAATTTTCAAGATCTAGGCATTCAAGAGTCTTCACAAGAGCATTCAAGAGCAAGTAATTAACAAATTCGAAGCTTGGAAGCAACATCAAAGTGTTTTTGGAGGTCTTCAAGCTCACTTTTATTCAATATCTAGCATTGTCAAGAGTTCATCATGGTCATCTATGGTGAATCATGATGGATTCTAGGTTGGGGAGATGCAACTAGCCATCAAGACAAGCCTAAAGACATGTTTCCTAAGTGATTCCATCCTCCATTATCACTACTCTTAGCCTAAGGAAGGTACAAGCATCATTAGGGATTTTTTGAGGTGACTAGAGATCTCTCCAAGTGAGTCATTCATCTTCATATTTCCATTCTTACATCATATTCTTGCACATTAGAATAGGATTGAATTGTGCTTCATATTTCATAGTCTTAGACACACTTAAGGCTAGGGTTTACATTCCTATTTGCATGCATATTTAATTATTTCATCAAGGTTTAATTACCAAACTAGGGGTTTGACCAAGGCAAACCCACCATTAGAAAATCAAGTTTATATTCTATTTTGTAGGTCTTTTAGTAGATTCAGGTCCGAAACTCAAGTTGGAAGGAAGGAGCAGGTGTTGAAGTGCAAATCAAAACTTTAATTTCCAAAAAAAGTGGAACGGGATTGATTCACCACAAGTGGCGAATGAGTCCCACTATACCTGTTTTATAGATCTATTTACATATTTAGATGCCCTTTTCCCTGAAACAGGCTCCCGTGCAGAAACCCAAATCTGGGACTGATTCGCCCAGGTTGGAAAATGAGTCCCAGTTGGTCAAAAATTCAAATTCTTCAGTGTTTCAGAGTTGCTTCCAGTCAGTTCCAAGTTTCTAGGTGCACATCATTAATTTTACTACTTTTCTATTATGTTTTGTTTGCATTTCTAAGGCATTTTCTAGGTCATTGCATTGAGTTAGGGTTTGCATTTCATCTAGCATTTCATTATCTTTTCCAAGTCTAAAATTGGTGGTGAACCCTTTATTAGATCATATTCAGCTCCTAGGATAACCCTCTTGCAAATTACTCCCTCCTTTGCAAAGAGATCTCAAGGGTTTGTTCTTGAGTGAAAGTGAGGGAAATTTGTTCTCTCTAGGCCCTAAACCACTAGGGTGAATAGATCCAAAACAATTTTTCTTCCTTTCATTTTGGTGAACCTGATGTGAAAATCATAAGGACAAAGCTAAGGTAGAAAAATCAACTCACTTCATGATGGTGCTCGCCGTAGGCCACCTGGTCTCATAGGAAGTCCAGTCTCCCAGGCTTGTAGTCTCGTCAACTCAGCATTTTCAGCCACTCTTCAATCAATTTCAAGCTACAAAAAGGTAAATGACAAAATAGTTACACTTTACTTCACTTTTTGCTCTCATATAAGTTAAAATTAGGGTTAAAAAGTTCCTTTCATTCAAATCAACATAACGGTTGCTAGAGAGCTCTATTTTCAACGTTGTTTGTTGCGTTGGAGTCATGATTCCATTCCCGTCCTCATCAATTGTCTATCATTATGTGGTATGGTACTTAGAAACACCCTATGATACGACTTATCCTATTTGATGTGGTTAGATTAGTACCTTGATTCCACCTATGTAAAACAAGTGGAATCAAGGGGGGGCATACATCTACCCTTGAATTTGATTTCTATGAGAAGTTAGATAAGAGGATTTTTGGACAACTAACAAATTCGTGTTGTAGGATGTAGTTCCTAACATTGTGGATTTGCAGATAGCTACAGTGGGGGCTTCATTCTCCCGTACTATAATTGAAATTATATGTGTATTGTTTTACGAAACATAGGTTATTATGGGATTCCTTTACCTTGTATATTCATGTAGAGTCATATGGGCGCTAAAGTGGGGGCTAAATGTAATGTATAAAATTGTACGCTCTTGAAAGTGGTATAATTTCACACTTAATTTGGACCTATTTTGGCACCCTTGCATTAATTACCCTTTTAAGATCATCATTAATAGGCCCCTAAGACCCATTATTTTGGATCTCGAGGATTATTTCACCTAAAAACCCAAAAAAATCACTTAAAACACTGAAAATCTTGAAAACCTACCTCAAAAAGCTAAGGTGGGACTCATTCACCACCTTGGGCGAATGGGTCCCCTTAGGTGGAACCCATTCACCAAGGATGGCAAATGTCCCATTTGGGGTCATTTTCAATTTTGAGCGGGAAATTCACCATTTTAATTCAAATTTTTGGTGGATGTTGGACTTTGAGATCTAAATAATGGTCAATTAGGTGTTCATAACTACAAAAGCAAGTTTCCAAGTCATTTTTATCATCTAGTTAATCTATGCAAGCATTCTCAAGAGAAATTTTCAAGATCTAGGCATTCAAGAGTCTTCACAAGAGAATTCAAGAGCAAGTAATAAACAAAGTTGAAGCTCGGGAGCAACATTAAAGTATTTTTGCAGGTCTTCAAGCTCACTTTTATTCAAGATCTAGCATTGTCAAGAGTTAATCATGGTCGTCTATGGTGAATCATGACGGATTCTAGGTTGGGGAGATGCAACTAGCCATTAAGCCAAGCCTAAAGACATGTTTTCTAAGTGATTCCATCCTCCATTATCACTCTACTTTCAGCCTAAGAAAGGTACGAGCATCATTAGGGCTTGTTTGGGGTGACTAGAGATCTCTCCAAGTGAGTCATTCATCTTCATATTTTCATTCTTACATCATATTCTTGCACATCAGAATAGGATTGCATTGTGCTTTAGATTTCCTAGTCTTAGACACACTTAAGGCTAGGGTTTACATTCCTATTTGCATGCATATTTAATTATTTCATCAAGGTTTAATTACCAACTAGGTGTTTGACCAAGGCAAACCCCCCATTAAAAAATGAAGTTTATATTCTATTTTATAGATCTTTTCGTAGATTCAGGTCTGAAACTCAAGTTGGAAGGAAAGAGCAGGTGTTGAAGTGCAGATCAAAACTTTAATTTCCAAAAAAAGAAGAATGGGACTGATTCACCATAGGTGGCGAAAGAATCCCTCTGTATCTATTTTCAAGATCTGTTTGCAGATTTAGATACCCTTTTTCCTGAAACGACCTCCCATGTAGAAACCTAGAGCTGGGATTGATTTTCTTAGGTTGGTGAATGAGATCCAGTTGGTCAAAAAGTCAATTTCTTCACTGTTTCAGAGTAGCTTCCAGTCACTTCCAGGTTTCCAGGTGCACACCATTCATTTTATTGCTTTTATGTTATGTTATGTTTACATTTCTAAGGCATTTTCTAGGTCATTGCATTGAGTTAGGGTTTTGCATTTCGTCTAGCATTTTATTATCTTTTCCAAGTCTAAACTTGGTGGTGAACCCCTTATTAGATCACATTCAGCTCCTAGGACAACCCTCTTGGAAGATCTCTTTTTCCTTTGCAAAGAGATCTCAAGGGTTTGTTCTTGAGTGAAAGTGAGGGAAAGTTCTCTCTAGGCCCTAAACCACTAGGGTGAAGAGATCCAAAACAAATTTTATTCCTTTCATTTTGGTGAACCTGATGTTAAAATCGTTAGGACAAAGCTAAGGCAAAAAGATAAACTCACCTCATGATGGTGCTCACTGCAGGCCACCTGGTCTCATAGGAAGTC
>CM021108.1:466816119-466962236 GCA_007115665.2 Sequoiadendron giganteum | reverse complement strand
CTTGCCATTTAAGCTCATCCTTCATCTCTGCTTGCTGCATAGACTTCCCCTGTTGCCATTCTTCTTTGCAGATTCTCCTTAGGTTGGAAACCTACACAATTTCTTCCATTTCCTCTACAAAGAATATGTCACCGAGATAGTTCTTACTGAAAAGGATTTGGCCACTGCAGATGGGATCAAAGTCCTTCCTAGCCCTATTGTAGCATTTCTCCCAAACACCTGCTTATAGTCGCAAAGGACATGAATTTGTGTGAGAATTGAAAAGGCATCACTACTCCTTATGATGTATTCTATCTTGAAGGTCCCTTGTGTATTGTGTCTAATTTGTCTTAGTGATGCTTGACAGCCTTGAACTTGGCAGAGGGATTTTAACTCATTTTGTCTTGAATTTTTGAATCGATTACAATTTGTTAGCAAGAAATCAGAGGGATACAGATAGGAGTTCTGTACCCAAAGTATCTCTGCTAGTTGTAGTCTTTAACCCTGGAGTTGGTCCTATTGAGGTAACATGGGAAGGCATTCTGGATCCAAGAGTAGCTGCAAATCAGAATAAAATAACACACACAAGATAGATCAGAATTCATAGTTCCTTATATTTATTATATCAATAATTATTCATTACATTCCTTATATCTCCGTTTTAGTCAATACTTTATGTTTTTCTCTATTCTATTGCAATTCGCTCTATGCTATGCTACTTTGTCTTAATCTATGTTACCCTATATTACTCTCTATTACTGGTGAATAGATCTTTCTATCTACTCATAGTTACAATATGGGACATGGCTCTTAGATAGCATCCTTAGAGAATATTTTATCTTCCTAAGCTCATGTTCCAGAATGTTCTTTCCGGTTACATATTAAGTGTCTCCGGATCGGTGTTTGTACACCATTTTTTGGCTAACATCATCCCCTCTTCAAAACCTTGACTTGTCCTCAAGTCAACTTTGCTCGGCATCTTGATGGTAATGTTTTTGTCTCGCTCCATTGACATAACACTGTAGGATTGTGTCATCGAATGTCTCTAACCTTATTGCTCCAGAATCCAAAATGTCATAGATTTTGTATGGTCCTAACCAGTGGACTTTGAGTTTTGCCTGCTTTTTGAACTTCTTCTTGTATAATAGAACGATATCTCCAAGCTGAAAGTGTTTTGTCCTCAAGCTTTTATCATGCCAAGCTTTCTGCATTCTGCGTTTTGCCTACAAGTGTGATTCGGCCAACTGTCTTTCTTCATCTAATTTTTTCAACTCTTCTAGCCTGTGTTTGATAGATTCTTCCTCAATGAGAGCCTTAAGGTGAGGGTTGTACAGAGGTTGTTGACTATGAAGTTAATCGGTAAGATAGCTTCCATGCCATAGACCATATCAAAAGGTGTGTTATGTGGCTCTTTTATAGGTTGTTTGATAAGCCCAAAGTACTGCCAGTATCTTAATATCCTAATCAACTATTTGCATTGCACAATTTGGTAAGAGTGGTTCCAAGGATCTTATTCAATGCTTCACTCACGCCATTTGCTTATGGATGGTAAGGGGTGCTCCATTTATGTGTAATCATGAAGTTTGCTAATAACTCCTTTATATTCTTATTGATAAAGTGTTTTCCTTGGTCACTTGTGATATTTAAGGGACACCCAAATCTAGTAATGATATTGTGATATGGGAATTTAGCAGCAGTATAGGCAGTACAATCTTTGGTTAGTTCAGCTTCTCCCCACTAGGTTAGGTAGTCAACACCGGTAATGATGAATCTTTCTTTAGATAATTTCACGGGAGGGTCAATAGGGCCAATGAAATCAGTCACCCACTTTTCAAAGGGGTTTTGTGCTGATCTGTTGGAGAGTCATTTCATTGCTTGTTGTGGGGTGTCTAGTTCTTTGGAAAATATCACATTTCTTGACATACTCTTTGATGCCCTTGTATATACTGGGCCACCATAATCCAGATAACAAAATCTTTTGGGTTGTAGCGCCCTCACAATTATGTCCACTTGCTATTCCCTCATGTGCTTCTCTGAGGATCAACTTCCTTTCGTGCTCGTAGATGACTCTCTGAAGTACATCATCTTTTCCTTTCTTATTGAGAGCTCCTTTGATCAAGGTAAATGGTAATGATTTTCTCAGCAATAGTTGTATGTCATGGGCATTCACTTTGGAAGGTATGTTTTGGTAGAAAGTAACTCAACAACATCATGTAATTCCTCTGGTATTGTTGTGATCTGAAAAAGGTATGTGTCAGGTAGGTCCTCTTCGTTGACTTCGTTGGGCTCTTCTCATGTGTCAATCTTGGATAAGTAATCCGGTCCTTGATTGTGTTTCTTTGGTTTGACCATTACAATAAAATTGAACTCCTAGAATAGTAAGAGCCAGCAACATATACACTCTTGTATCATCGGTTTGTTTTGAAGAAATATTAGTGGTTCGTGATTGGTGTAGAATGTAAAGTGGGCAGATAATAGATAGTGTCAGAATTTGTGTAATGCATAGACCATTACTAAGGATTCTCGCTCAGTAGTGGTATAGTTTCTTTTGGCTTGGGATAATTTCCTATTGGCGAATGCTACTAGTTGGTCCTTGTTTCCTCTAGGTTGGGCTAATATTGCACCTATAGCTATTTTGAATGCATCTACAGGAACATGAAAAGGCACTGACCAATCGGGAAAGATGAGAATGGGTGCTTCGGCTTTTCTCCTTGAGGGTGTCAAATGATTGTTGAAATTGCTTTGTCCATGTGAATGTTTTGTTGGTCTTCTTGAGAAGTTCTTCTAAGGGGGCAACTAGATTGGCATATCCTTTGATGAATTCTCGATAGTATCCGGTGCAGCCTAAGAATGTTTTAACCTCCGATGATGTTTTGGGTGGAGGTAGTGTTAGAGTTAGAGCTACTTTCATCGAATCAATCATTAATCCTTCTTTACATATGATATGGCTTAGCAATGTGCCATAAGGTACTACAAAAACACATTTCTTAAGATCCAAGGAAATTTGCATACTCTTGCATTTCTCCAACATAGTCCAGAGGGTCTGAATGTGATTCTTGACTAACCCATATATGGTCCAATTGTCTAGGTAAACTTCTAAGAAATCGTGTATAAATTTGTTGAATGTATTTACCATGATCATATTGAAGACAACTAGTGCATTTTTTAGGTCAATGGGCATGACAATATACATGAATGATCCCCATTTTATAGCAAATGATGTTTTGGGTCAATCCTCCTAAATCCGGACTTGATGGTATCCGTAAAACCCATCAGTGAACGAATATATTTCTTTTCCGACTACAAATTCCAATAATTCTTCGGTAAATGGGGTAGGAAAGGGGTCATGAATGCATGCTTTATTAAGTTCCTGAAAATCTACACATTTGGATTTCTTCGGCCTTCTTATTCTGTACCACCATTGGGCTGATCCATTCAGAATCTTCTACTGGTTTAGTAATGCTTGATGTTAACATCTTATCTATTTCTATCTTGACTTTTTTCTTCATTTTGGGGTTAAGGCGATAAGGTGTTTTCTGGTGAGGTTTGGCACCTTCCTTTAATTGAATATTCATTACCCTTGCTTTTGGTTTTATGCCTTTCATTTCGATAAATGTGCATGGGAAGAGTTCTTGATATCCTATTAATATTCCAGTAACTGATGCTAGTGAGTATCCCAATAGTCCCCAAGTTTAGCTAATTTAGGGTTTCCTTCTTGAGGTATGTTTTTTCTCATAATTGAAGGGGTTGTTTGTAGTATTGTGCTTTTTGTTGTTGGTTTAATTGTATTTTCCTCTCTCCTTCCATTGTGATATCTAGTTTCAGATCCGGTTCGTCTTCGTTCGTTTGTATAGCACAACATTGATTAGGTACTGGTTTTTTGGATCTCTCCATCCATTTAATTAGTTTCCATACTCCTTAGGTTTTATGTGGTGGGCATCTTGGTTGTTGAGGGTAGGTGTTTTTTGGAACTTGGGTGAAGATAATTTCCTTAATTTTTCATAGTGTGGTACAAATGTGTTTGTCTTTGTCCCAAAAGGAGAATATGTGCATAAAATCATGTTGGATTTCTTCTGAATCTTTGGTTTCTGCTCTTTTCTCCTGATTTATATACTAGGTTTGCATCACCGGTGTTAATGTCCAATTAAACAATTGCATGTATAGGGAATGATTATATTCCTTGCCTTTTATCCATGTAGTTGTACAAGTATCAAGATGATCTTTTGGGTTGATGGTTCCTTGATACTTTGGGATGGTGGGATATTCCCCTTCCTCTCGCAGATATCATGCTTTGACCAAAATTCTGAAGGCATGCCCATCCTAAATACTGGTTTTATGTGTGTTCCACCAAAATACAACATTGCAAATTAATGTGTCTTGTAATGCTGCCATCCTTTCTTCTTTAGAAGTTTTCTCCATTTTCGAAATATATTCAATGACATCTCCAACTCCAAATTTTTTGGGTAGTTTCATATGTGAAATGCCTCATTTGATGTTGATTGTTTCTGGTGCTATTTATGTATCATCTGGTGATTTTTTGGGATCTTTGGACCATGAATACTCAGCGGAATCCATAAACTCTCCAAGATGTCAACTTTGGTTCATTTTGCACCCATGCTTCCAAGACTTCATCACTATCTGTGCTACAATTGTCACTATTTAATTCTTGTTCTCTATTATTTGGATTTTCTTCTTCCTCTTGGCCATCCAAAAATTTGGAGATAGTATAGAGGTTTTTGATGTCTTCCTCTTCATTGTCTTGTACCACTTATTCTATATAGGATTTTCATCCGGTTCTCCTAATGGAATACACACAACTCTGGTGGTGTCTACAAATGAAATTTCCCCTTTCTAGGAGTCTACTATACCATTAGAATTCACAAACCATCTTAGTCCAAGTAGTGCCCAAAAAGTATTAAATGGCTCCTTCATTTCAATCACTTCAAAATCAACCAATTGTTTTATCCCTTTAACATTGACTTCAACATTCTTCCAAGCTCCCAAAGTCTGCATTCTGGAACCATCAAGAAGACTTATGTTCATTGGTGTTTTTACAAGCTTAGCTCTCCCTAATTTCTCCCATGTGGTGGATGGAATGATATTCAGATCAACTCCCAAATCTACCATAACATATTTGACTTTGTGATCATTCAATTTTACATTTATCAACAATGGACCATTCTTCCATTTTTGGTCCTTTGATACTCGATTGACTTGCTTTTGTTTATTCCAGTATTTGCCCCATTGCTTTATTTGGCTATTAAATCATTTTGTCTAGCCAGGGATGCAAGGTCTTTGAGCATTTTAACTTCTTGCTCTGTAAAGCAACCTACCTATTCTTGTTGTTGCTGCATTATGTCTTGTTTGGCCTGTCACCTTCTCATGATGTTTCTAATTAGGCTAGAAGTGTTTCGGTTCCTCATCTTCTTCTTCTGGACTATAATATGCTTGATATGCTTCTTCTACCGTTGGCTTCATTTTATTTTTACTGGTATCATACCTTTTCTAGTGACAATATTTGTTTTCTTCTTCTCTCCAATTTTCTTATTCTTATTGTCCACAACTAGTTCTTCTCCAGAGTGTTCTTCTGTAGAAGTGTTTGAAGTCCACACATCCATTCGATGACAACCTCTAAATCCCTGTTGTGGTACTTTCTAGATTACTCTTGCACCTCTTTTTAACTCATCACTCTAGGAAGGTTGACTATCCTCTCAGTTTTGATAGAATGTTTTGGCAACTTCTCATTGAAACATTGTGTGATCGTCTTGCCCATAGAAGGTATATATTTTTTCTTCTCTGCCCAACATTCCAAGGCATAATGACCCATTTTTCCATAGTTAAATTTGTTTTCATCATTTCTTCTTCTACTAGTCTGGCCTCTTCCTCTACCTCTTCTATAGTTAAATTGTATATTGTCCTCCTGATAACCCGACTCTTGATTGTTCTGCATGGCACACGCATTCTGGTTATCCTGCTAGGGTGGTATCTGATATCTAGTATCACTGTTTTCATCTGTAATGTAACAATGATTGTGATAGAATTGAGCTCCATAATTCCCCTGCCTTCCTCTATTTCGGATTGGAGGTATGTTCTTTGGATAGTCTTTTGTCAAATGTATATCCCATTCTTGAAAAGAGCACAATACATAGAATTAGGTTTTACTGTTTTCATTGCAACCAATGTCTTTTCTGCTCTATCCTTGGGGAATTCATTCTAAATGTCCCCTTCCCTATTGCAATATGTGCACCAAATTTTGTCAGGTCGACTAGGTTCACTAGCCTTGATCTCCTGTTATATTACCAACTTTTGAACCTTCAATTATAAATCTTCAAGGATTTTAGTGCTTTTATCTTTTTCCGATTTTCTTCATGGTTGAGCTTCAATCCGATATGCCATAGTGATTAGGTCAGTATATTTTTCAAAGACTCTTCCATCTAATCCAACTTTAATATCCTTACACAATCCGGGGATGAACCATTCTATCTTCTATTTTTTTGTTAAAGGTTCCTCCAATTTTCTACAAACTTAATTTAAACTTTTTTTCATAGTTTTCAATCGATTCCTTGTCTCCTTGTGTCAAGTTCCTCATCCGGGTACACTTTCAATTGGAATTTTCAGTGTCCTGAAGCTGGCTAAGAATTATTTTCTTACTTCTTCCCATGTTGCTTTATGCTATGGGTAATTCTTCATGTACCATTCAGTTCTTTTCTTAGTGATCCCACCAAGTTTAATAACTTTTCTTTATCTTCATTTTTGCCCAATTTCTCCCATACAGACTCTAGAAGGAATACATGTTCTAGGGCTTTAGTAGTATCTTTTTCAAATAGGGATTTTTACTATGGTATCCATAGCATTTGTACCTTGTTTTGGATTTTGTGTTTTCCTAGGTTTGGATACCGGTTTCTTTACCGGTTTAGTTTCCTTCTTAATATTATTTTGGGTTTTAGTTTCTCTGCCCTTATCTTTCACAAGTTTGATGTCAAAATAGCCTTCTAATATTTCACTCCAAGGGGTGTCCTGCTCTTTACTCTCTTCTTTTTGCTCTTTCCTCTCTTCTCTCTTCTCTTTAATTTGGTAACTCTTGTGCTACGACTCTTCTAATTTTAGATCTTAATGGAGATGAGTGTCGATTCGACAGTTGTGACTCTTCATAACTTATTTTTGCCTTTTTGTTAGTAAACAACATTTGATTAGTTAATAGTCTAGCCTCTTTGCTCTTGTTTTCCTCTTCTTTTTTATTTTCTTCATCTTTTCTTAATTTACTTATGCTTGTATTACTTACTTTTTCTAAATTATCATCATTCAATGATATGACTCTATCTGGAGTTTGTAGAAACTCTTTAAAAATGTCATCTAATTTAATTGTAATTTCATTTAAGTTTGGTTTCTTCTTAGGGTTTAATTAAGGTTTTGATAGATTAGGAGCCTCTGTACTACAACTTTCTTCTATCGGCAAGCTTTTGGGTTCTTGATTGTACTTTAACTTTTTGAAACTTCTTGAAAGCCTTCCGATTCCTTTTAACAACAAACTCATCTTCTTTGGTGCTTTCTTCTTTTTCTTTCTATTGTCCTTTCCTCTTTTGACGACAGTACCCACATCGACGCACTCAACAACACCCCTAATGGCACACTCTAACCTTGAATTTGTTATTTTTATTCTTCTTCTATGTCTTTCTTCTCTTATCGACACTTGTATCTCTCTTCTCTTCATTAGGGCTAGCCATTTTCTCTTTTCTTTGCAAATCAATTTGCTCCTCAATCTCTTGTGATTTTATTTTATTTGTTTTGGCCATGGTTGTTTAAGATTTGGGATTGCATTACTCCTATATTATGTCCCATGATAGTTATCTGGTAGTCTTTATTAATAGTCACATCTTTTCATAGGTCTCTTCAAACCTTTTCCCCCTTCCCATTTCCCATCTCTTTGGTGCCTAATCCCCTCTCACAGGGTAGATGTCAAGAAAATGAAATTTTGATTGATTATATTTGTTTCATCATATGTTGTTTGTCTTTTTTCAGTTAAAGGTTTAGAATTTGAAAAAAATGGTAAGCCTCAATAGAACCTAACTAGGGTCCCGACAATGAAACCAAGTGTAAGCAAAAAATCTGAGGGATATAGATCAAATTTTTGTACCCAAAGGATGTTTGCTAGTTGTAGTCTTTAACCCTAGAGTTGGTCCTATTGAGGTAACATAGGAAGGTATTTTGGATCCAAGAGTAGTTGTAAATTATAATAAAATAACATACACAAGATAGATCAAAATTCAAAGATCCTTATATTCATTATATCAATAATCATTCATTACATTCCTCATGTCTCCATTATAGTCAATACTTTATTTTCTTCCCTATTCTATTACAATTCGCTCTGTGCTACTCTATCTTACTCTATGTTACCCTATGCTACTCTTTGTTTTTGGTGAACAAATCCTTCTATCTACTTATAGTTACAATATGGGATATGGCCCTTAGATAACATCCCTAGAGTACATTCTATCTTCCTAAGATCATGTCCAAAATGTTCTTTTTGGTTAGGTATTGTCTCTGAATCAATGTTTATAAACTATTTTTTGGCTAACATAATTGATGCCCTCAATCTTTGAATTGAATTTAACAAATGTCCTGCAAGATATGCCCTCAATTTCAGGATTGATCATTGTTTTGTGCCTGAAATTTCATCCAATTAGGGTTTCAGGTGCCCTGATGATTGTAAAAAAGAGAGTGAAAAACATCTTTTCATACAACACACACAAGGATAAATTATAGCAAGAAATGGTGTCCAGTTCAAAGATTTTGTTTGGGATTGTATCCACACCTTAAATAGGGCTTATATTTTGTTAATTTGTTTAGGTGCTGCTTGGCAACCTCAAAACTGGGAAGACAACAATTTTTATCTTTGCATTCAGAGTTGCCATTTCTTCCCCAAATTTTGAATCTATCATAATAGATGCCCTCAATTTCTATATCGACCACATTAATTGCCTCATTTTTTTGTGCCTAGAATTTCGTCCAAGAAGGGTTTTAGGTGCTCTAGAGACTCAAAAAATAAAAAAGTATACTATTTAGGATTGAAAGCTTTTTGTTGGTGATCATCAACCTAGAAGATGTTTTGAAATATACTATCATTCTCTTAATTTGCAATTTTTATGTTTCATTACCATGTTTGTAACTAACTAATTGTTAATTAAGAGGCTGGATTATTCTCTTAATTTGCATTTTTATGTTTCATTACCATGTTTGTAACCGACTAATTGTTAATTAAGAGAATGGATTCTCTTAATTTACAATTGTTACTATAACATACTATATTAATCACATGTAACCACATGGTAGTTGCTAGGAATTAGTTGTGAGTGGTTGTCGACTGTTGTGTTCTAACTTGCACAATTCAATTATGCTTCTTGTGGTTAGCAAAGGGGTTTGATTTTATATACCAACCTCTTATGTTCTACATTTAATTGTACAATAACTACCTTGGAATAAAGAAATCATTGCACTTCATCTACAATTTCATTTGGTATTTCCTTTCACATTTTCTTTGTATTGTACTTGGTAGTATAACAACTTAGTATTAAACATTTGGCAATATTTCCTATACGAAGTTGGGTCAAATTCATAAAGAATCGACTTTAGTCAATGATATTGATTGATGACACTGGAATGGAACATAAATGAGTAGGCCTATCATTAGAGTATAAATGAACCAAGGAACAACCAGATGAGATTTTCAAATTTTTTGGGATCTTTTATTATGGGAACATGTTTGCAAAGATGTTAGGAGATCCAAATATTATTGGATATAATTTGGAACAACTTAGTGGTAATAGTAGACATGGATCCACTTTGAATCAACTACTCCAATTGTTTGCAAGGCACTCCATTGTACTATAGGACCTTTGTGCTGAACATGCAAAGAAGACTATCATCAATTAATCTAGCACTACAAAGGAAAAAACCATGGAGAGGAAGAAGAGAAAAGTGAAGACCAATGTCATACCTTGGGAAATCAATGCCATTTGAGTCCAAGTAAAAGTGAGATGATCACAACCTAGGGATGGATAAATAAATTAGATGCTCACTTAGAGACTAATACAACAACAAGAAGGAAGAAGACTTTGAACCACAGTAGAAAATCCAATCAATGCACTCTTGATGCTAAAACAAATGTTAGAGCCAAACAAAAGTGCAATTTGGTTGTAGTCAATAATGAATGAATTTATACATCCAATTGACTTCAAAGAAACAATTGTAGTGTAGAAAATTGTATGCTCTTGAAAGTGGTGTAATTTCACACTTAATTTGGACCTATTTTGGCACCCTTGCATTAATTACCCTTTAAGATCATAATTAATAGGCCCCTAAGACTTAATATTTTAGATCTCGAGGCTTATTTCACCTAAAAACTTGACAAAATCACTTAAAACACCGAAAATACCGAAAATCCTAAAAACCAACCTCAAAAATCTAAGGTGGGACTCTTTCACCACCATGGGTGAATGAGTCCCCTTAGGTGGGATCCATTCGCCAAGGATGGTGAATCAGGTCCCATTTGGGGTCTGGGGTCTTTTTCAATTTTAAGTGGGAAATTCACCATTTTAATTCAAATTTTTGCTGGATGTTGGCCTTTGAGATCTAGATAACAGTCAATTAGGTGTTCATAGCTATAAAAGAAAGTTTACAAGTCATTTTTATCATCTAGTTAATCTATGCAAGCATTCTCAAGAGAAATTTTTAAGATCTAGGCATTCAAGAGTCTTCACAAGAGCATTCAAGAGCAAGTAATTAGAAAATTCGAAGCTTGGAAGCAACATCAAAGTGTTTTTGGAGGTCTTCAAAGCTCACTTTTATTCAATATATAGCATTGTCAAGAGTTCATCATGGTCATCTATGGTGAATCATGATGGATTCTAGGTTGGGGAGATGCAACTAGCCATCAAGACAAGCCTAAAGACATGTTTCCTAAGTGATTCCATCCTCCATTATCACTCTACTCTCAGCCTAAGGAAGGTACAAGCATCATTAGGGCTTGTTTGGGGTGACTAGAGATCTCTCCAAGTGAGTCATTCATCTTCATATTTCCATTCTTACATCATATTCTTGCACATTAGAATAGGATTGAATTGTGCTTCACATTTCATAGTCTTAGACACACTTAAGGCTAGGGTTTACATTCCTATTTGCATGCATATTTCATTATTTCATCAAGGTTTAATTACCAAACTAGGGGTTTGACCAAGGCAAACCCATTATTAGAAAATCAAGTTTATATTATGTTTTGCAGGTCTTTTGGTAGATTTGGGTCCAGAACTCAAGTTGGAAGGAAAGAGCAGGTGTTGAAGTGCAGATCAGAACTTTAATTTCCAGAAAAAGTGGAACGGGACTGATTCGCCACAAGTGGCGAATGAGTCCCACTATAGCTATTTTATAGATCTATTTGCAGATTCAGATGCCCTTTTTCCCGAAACGGGCTTCCATGCAGAAACCCAGATCTGGGACTGATTCGCCCAGGTTGACGAATGAGTCCCAATTGGTCAAAAATTCAAATTCTTCAGTGTTTTAGAGTTTCTTCTAGTTAGTTCCAAGTTTCCAGGTGCACATCATTAATTTTATTGCTTTTCTATTATGTTTTGTTTGCATTTCTAAGGCGTTTTCTAGGTCATTGCATTGAGTTAGGGTTTTGCATTTCATCTAATGTTTCATTATCTTTTCCAAGTCTAAACTTGGTGGTGAACCCCTTATTAGATCATATTCAGCTCCTAGGACAACCCCTTGCAAAATATCTCTCCTTTGCAAAGAGATCTCAAGGGTTTGTTCTTGAGTGAAAGTGAGGGAAAGTTGTTCTCTCTAGGCCCTAAACCACTAGGGTGAATAGATCCAATTTTTTTTTTCTTCCTTTCATTTTGGTGAAACTGATGTGAAAATCGTAAGGACAAATCTAAGGTAGAAAAATCAACTCACCTTATGATGGTGCTCGCCGTAGGCCAACTGGTCTCACAGGAAGTCTAGTCTCGCAGGCCTGTAGTCTCGTCGACTCAACATTTTTAGCCACTCTTCAATCACTTTCAAGCTACAAAAAGGTAAATGACAAAATAGTTACACTTTACTTCACTTTTTTCTCTCATATAAGTTAAAATTAGGGTTAAAAAGTTCCTTTCATTCAAATCAACATAACGAGTGCTAGAGAGCTCTGTTTTCAACGTTGTTTGTTGCGTTGGAATCGTGATTATGTTCCCAACCTCATTAACTGTCTATCATTATGTGGTATGGTACTTGGAAATAACCTATGATATGAATTATCATATTTGATGTGGTTAGATTAGTACCTTGATTCCACCTTTGTAAAACAAGTGGAATCAAGGGGGGCATACATCTACCCTCGAATTTGATTTCTATGAAAAATTAGATAAGAGGATTTTTGGACAACTAACAAATTCATGTTGCAGGATGTAGTTCCTAACATTGTGGATTTGCAGATAGCTATAGTGGGGGCTTCATTCTCCCGTACTATGATTGAAATTATATGTGTATTGTTTTACGAAACATAGGTTATTATGGGATTCATTTACCTTGTATATTCATGTAGAGTCATATGGGCGCTAAAGTGGGGGCTAAATGTAATGTATAAAATTGTACGCTCTTGAAAGTGGTACAATTTCACACTTAATTTGGACCTATTTTGGCACCCTTGCATTAATTACCCTTTTAAGATCATCATTAATAAGCCCCTAAGACCCATTATTTTGGATCTCAAGGATTATTTCACCTAAAAACCCAAAAAAATCACTTAAAACATTGAAAATATTTAAAAAAGCTAAGGTGGGACTCATTCACCACCTTGGGCGAATGGGTCCCCTTAGGTGGCACCCATTCGCCAAGGATGGCGAATGTCCCATTTGGGGTCATTTTCAATTTTGAGCAAGAAATTCACCATTTTAATTCAAATTTTTGGTGGATGTCGGCCTTTGAGATCTAAATAATGGTAATTTAGGTGTTCATAACTGCAAAACAAAGTTTCCAAGTCATTTTTATCATCTAGTTAATCTATGCAAGCATTCTCATGAGAAATTTTCAAGATCTAGGCATTCAAGAGTCTTCACAAGAGCATTCAAGAGCAAGTAATAAACAAAGTTGAAGCTCAAGAGCAACATTAAAGTATTTTTGCAGGTTTTCAAGCTCACTTTTATTCAAGATATATCATTGTCAAGAGTTGATCATGGTCATCTATGGTGAATCATGATGGATTCTAGGTTGGGGAGATGCAACTAGCCATCAAGCCAAGCCTAAAGACATGTTTTCTAAGTGATTCCATCCTCCATTATCACTCTACTTTCAGCCTAAGGAAGGTACAAGCAACATTAGGGCTTGTTTGGGATGTCTAGAGATCTCTCCAAGTGAGTCATTCATCTTCATATTTTCATTCTTACATCATATTCTTGCACATCAGAATAGGATTACATTGTGCTTTAGATTTATTAGTCTTAGACACACTTAAGGCTAGGGTTTACATTCCTATTTGCATGCATATTTAATTATTTCATCAGGTTTAATTACCAACTAGGTGTTTGACCAAGGCAAACCCCCCATTAGAAAATGAAGTTTATATTCTATTCTATATATCTTTTCATAGATTTAGGTCCGAAACTCAAGTTGGAAGGAAAGAGCAGGTGTTGAAGTGCAGATCAAAACTTTAATTTCCAGAAAAATTGGAATGGGACTGATTCGCCATAGGTGGCAAAAGAATCCTTCTATAGCTGTTTTCAAGATTTGTTTGCAGATTTAGATACCCTTTTTCCTGAAACGAGCTCCCATGCAGAAACCTAGAGCTGGGATTGATTTGACCAGGTTGGTGAATGAGACCCAGTTGGTCAAAAAGACAATTTCTTCACTGTTTCAGAGTAGCTTCCAGTCACTTCCAGGTTTCTAGGTGCACACCATTCATTTTATTTCTTTTATGTTATGTTTTGTTTACATTTCTAAGGAATTTTCTAGGTCATTGCATTGAGTTAGAGTTTTTTATTTCGTCTAGTATTTCATTATCTTTTCCAAGTCTAAACTTGGTGGTGAACCCCTTATTAGATCATATTCAGCTCCTAGGACAACCCTCTTGGAAGATCTCTTTCTCCTTTGCAATGAGATCTCAAGGGTTTGTTCTTGAGTGAAAGTGAGGGAAAGTTGTTCTCTCTAGGCCCTAAACCACTAGGATGAAGAGATCCAAAACAAATTTTCTTCCTTTCATTTTGGTGAACCTGATGTGAAAATCGTAAGGACAAAGCTAAGGCAGAAAAATAAACTCACCTCATGATGGTGCTCATCGTGGGCCACCTAGTCTCGTAGGAAGTCCAGTCTCGTCTTCTTGGTATTTTTAGCTACTCTTCAATCACTTTCAAGCTAAAAAAAGGTAAATAAAAAAATAGTTACACTTTAGTTCACTTTTTGCTCTCATATAAGTTAAAATTAGGGTTTTTTACTATATTAGGGTTAAAAAGTGCCTTTCATTCAAATCAACATAATGGGTGCTAGAGAGCTCCATTTTTTATTTCGTTTATTGCGTTGGAATCGTGATTCTGCTCTCATCCTTGTTAGAGTAAAGTAATTAATTAACTTTACTCTCCTCTTAAGATTTCGCCTTGCACACATATTAGTCATTTAATAATTAGTATTAATTATTAAATGCACTCACCTATAGGATTAGGTTTTCCTTTTAGGTTTTGATCTCCTTTTATAAGGATTGATCTCTTGTATTTCTTTTATGCACTATTCATTTTTCTGGAATACATCTTGCACATTGTGAGAGCCAAACCCTTGTCTTGATCTCTCTCTTTCTCTGTGACAAGTCTTTTGCATGCAGGTATTGATCGGGTTTTGTGGATTTGCATTTCTCAAATCCTACATGGTATCAGAGCCAGATCTGTTGCAGCTTGTTCAGTTTTTGAAAGAATTAGAGATCTTTTTTTGGTTGCATCAGATCTATGTTTGTTTTCTAGTTTTTATTTGGAATAGGGGGTTTATTTTTTTGGTGCACTTTGAGCTCAAACGGACCTCACCGTTGAGCTCACAGCATCCAAAAACCCCTATTTTGATATAAAATTCATCAAATTTGGCTTCACGGCGTTAGATCTACGAGGGTTTGATGTTTTTTTTAGGGTTCCTGATCTAGAGTGTACCTGAAATTTTGGAGCGATTTCAGCCCAAACGGACCTCACCATCACATTCAGAGCACCCAAAAACCCCTAAATCGACTATCAAATCGTCGAAATCGGACACAGTGACTCTGGGAGGGAAAAAAATTTCATTTCTGGGTTGTACGGCCTGGTACGGCACACAATCCGAAAAAAATAATTTAAAAATCACAAAGTTATGGGCGCCGCCGTCAGTTAACCGCTAGCGGTTAATGCTAGCGGTTAGCCTAACCACCAGGCTTAACCCTCAAACCTTTTTGGAGCAGTTTTGGTATTTTGGCCATAACTTTTGCATATGAACTCGGTTTTTCGAAAACAAAATATTGTCGGAAAGCTGGTTCCAAGCCCATTCTAATGGTGCAGGAATTTCTTCAAAAATATTCAGTTTTCATGCAGTTTTTCATAGTCAAAATCAGATGATCTTTTTGCACTCCGAGGGGCATAACTTGCTCAATTTTGCTCTATTTTTCGAAAGCGAATAGGCGTCGAAAAGGTGGTTCTATGCTCTTTAGAAATCTGTAGTTTATTTCACTAGAAAATTCTTCAGGTACATAGAGATTTGTCTCATACATATACTACTTTCTATTGTTTTTTGGCTTTCAGTTTGTATTGGGGATTGGTTTTTTGCATTGTGGGGGGGTTTTTTTCTTGCTTTCTGTCATTTACATCAGAAAACCAGAATCTATAAACACCAAAACAAAACAAAAACCCCTTCTGCATCTTCTGTCTAGTTCTGAAAGACCACTAAATAATAATAAAAAAATTCAGAGCAGTTGAGGCACAGTTCACAGCATGGCCAAAAATACTTCTAGTGTTGAACTTCTCACTCCTCATAACTATCATACCTGGAAGACATTTATGACACGTCTTCTCAGATCAAAGGGGTTGTGGTCTTGTTTAGATACGGTTCAACCAATTTTGACAAGGCCATTTAAGATTATGTAGCATAGAAATACGATGGATGAGGCTATGGGTTTGATTTCCTTACATGTTTTAGATAGCTTGTTGTTTCATCTTGATGCATGTAACAGTCCTCTTGAAATGTGGACCAAGTTCAATGATTTGTTTGGTACCATCAATCAGTTCCGTGCACTACAGATTGAGGTAGAGTTGACTTCACTTGTACTTGATTCTTTTCCCTCCATTGAGGACTTTCTGATGAAATTCAAACAACAAAGATCTGTTCTACAGGGTTGTGGTAAGGTTAAGACTGATACAGAGTGTATTTACCTGATTTTGTCAAAGCTTCATGGGAACTTTCAGATATTCTCATCTACCTTCCATTCCACTATGGATGCCGTGGGTGCACATTTTACCATGCCTTCTTTTGAGGTGTTTTGTGATCGTTTGACATGAGAGAACGCTAAGATATCATAGTTGGATGCTCTCAAAGGATCACCGCACCAAGCGTTGGTAGCACAGTCATCTCAGGGGAAGCAGAAGCAGAAACAAAAATAGAAACCACAGACCACAGAGCATTGGAAGGATTCCAGTTCACAGAAGACTTCTGATTCACCTTCTCCTAAGGGGGAATCATCGAAGAAAGATAGACCTAAGTGTGCTTATTGCACTAAGCTAGGACATGATGAGTCCAAGTGTTATGAGAAGAAGATAGATGGATATGCAAAATAGGTTTCAGATTTGACAGCTCTTCTTGAGAAGAACCATATTCATCACTCTTCTTCATCTACTTCAGGTGGTTCTTCTTCTTCACCATCATTCCAAATAGATGGGCAGGCCCCACATAAGGCTCATGCATTATGTGCAACCACCAGTTCACATTCATCTAGATGGCTACTGGATTCAGGTGCTTCACACCATATGGCATCTTCTCAGGACATGTTCTCATCTTTCGAGGCTGCATCCTCACCACACATATTGATGGGTAATAACACTTATATGAGTGTATGTGGGAAAGGTTCTATCGATATTGATGACGGTACATTCAATGATGTACTATGTGTTTCATCTTTGTCCACTAACCTTCTCTCCATCTATCAGATTGCTCACAATGGGACAGGGAAGATAGTTGAGTTCACACCTGATTCAGTGCACATCAGAGACATTCAGACTAGCAACATTGTTGCAACAGGGATAGTTGATCATTCTTCCTGATTGTATGCATTTACACAATTTGGTCCACCATCTCCCTCTCTTTCTAAAAGAAAGCATGCAGTATTTGAGGAGAAGTTCGGTCACTTGAACTTATGTGTTCTTCCATCTGTTCATGAGACTAGTGTTGAGACTTCTACACCTCTTCCTCCTGTTGAGATCACATTTGTTCAGCAGGATACCTCTTCAGTTGTGACTGACATTGTTGCTCCACTCATCGAGCCATCAAGTGAAGTTGTTGAGGCCATATATGAGGATATTCCTTTCCTCATAGATGACAGATTCAACACACCTGTTATCCCTTCTTCATTGGAGATTCCATTTTAGGATCATCTTGAGTTGTTTGATTCACCATTTTGTTATTCATACACTCATGTTGCTATTTCGTTCTTCAGTGCGCATCATCCAGAACTTCCATTTTCACCTCACATCCAGGGATTTCCTCTTCTTCGACCGTTGGATCTATTTCTTCCTCCGAGGCGACACATCGGTTTGATCATTGGCACAGGGGTTCTCTCATTCTGGGGGGGCTTTGGAGTCTCCACTCTCTCTCATGGGGGGGTATCTGATTGTATATCTGCATTTGTTCTTGAGAGAGTCTCTTGAGACATTCCATTTGTACTTTCTTTTTTGCATCTCTTTTTGGAGAGGAGTTTTTTCCCATTGGGTTTTCTCCTTTTCTCCGTTTCATAGAGATTTCCTTGTACTTGGGTACCTGATCAGGCCTAGTTGCCGGGACCCAATTTTACTTTCATGCATTCTAGTTACTTTTGCTTTCTTGCACTAGTTTGTAGCTGCACTCTTGCTCATCTTAAGGGGGGGTGTTAGAGTAAAGTAATTAATTAACTTTACTCTCCTCTTAAGATTTCGCCTTGCACACATATTAGTCATTTAATAATTAATATTAATTATTAAATGCACTCACCTTTAGGATTAGGTTTTCCTTTTAGGTTTTGATCTCCTTTTATAAGGATTGATCTCTTGTATTTCTTTTATGCACTATTCATTTTTCTGGAATACATCTTGCACATTGTGAGAGCCAAACCCTTGTCTTGATCTCTCTCTTTCTCTATGACAAGTCTTTTGCATGCAGGTATTGATCGGGTTCTGTGGATTTGCATTTCTCAAATCCTACAATCCTCATCAATTGTCTATCATTATGTGGTATTATACTTGGAAATACCCTATGATATGACTTATCCTATTTGACGTGGTTAGATTGCTACCTTGATTCCACCTCCGTAAAACTAGCGGAATCAAGGGGAGCATACATCTACCCTTGAATTTGATTTCTAGGAGAAGTTAGATAAGAATTTTTTTGGACAATTAACAAATTCATGTTACAGGATGCGGTTCCTAACATTATGGTTTTGCAAATAGCTAAAGTGGGGGCTTCATTCTCCCGTACTATGATTGAACTTATATGTGTATCCTTTTATGAAATAAAGGTTATTACGGGATTCCTTTAGCTTGCATATGCATTTAGATTCATATGGGCGCTAAAGTGGGGGCTAAATGTATTGTAGAAAATTGTACGCTCTTGAAAGTGGTACAATTTCACACTTAATTTGGACCTATTTTGGTACCCTTGCATTAATTACCCTTTTAATATCATCATTAATAGGCCCCTAAGATCCATTATTTTGGATCTCAAGGCTTATTTCACCTAAAAACCTGACAAAATCACTTAAAACATCAAAAATCTTGAAAAACCCACCTCAAAAATCCAAGGTGGGACTCATTCGCCACCTTGGGCGATTGAGTCCCCTTAGGTGGGACCCATTCGTCAAGGATGGCGAATGAGTCCCATTTGTGGTCTTTTTCAAATTTGAGCAGGAAATTCACCATTTTAATTCAGATTTTCGGGGGATTTCGGCCTTTGAGATCTAGATAACGGTCAATTAGGTGTTCATACCTATAAAAGAAAGTTTCCAAGTCATTTTTATCATATACTTAATCTATGCAAGCATTCTCAAGAGCAATTTTTAAGATCTAGGCATTCAAGAGTCTTCATAAGAGCATTCAAGAGAAAGTAATCAACAAAGTTGAAGCTTGGGAGAAACATTAAAGTGTTTTTGTAGGTCTTCAAGCTCACTTTTATTCAAGATATAGCATTGTCAAGAGTTGATCATGATCATCTATGGTGAATCATGATGGATTCTAGGTTGGGAAGATGCAACTAGCCATCAAGCCAAGCCTACAAACATGTTTCCTAAGTGATTCCATCCTCCATTATCACTCTGCTCTCAGCCTAAGGAAGGTACAAGCATCATTAGGTCTTGTTTGGGGTGACTAGAGATCTCTCCAAGTGAGTCATTCATCTTCATATTTCCATTCTTACATCATATTCTTGCACATTAGAATAGGATTGAATTGTGCTTCAGATTTCCTAGTCTTAGACACACGTAAGGCTAGGGTTTACATTCCTATTTGCATGCATATTTTATTATTTCATGAAGGTTTAATTACTAGACTAATGGTTTGACCAAGGCAAACCCCCCATCAACAAATCAAGTTTATATTATATTTTGAAGGTTTTTGCGTAGATTCAAGTTCGAAACTTAAGTTGGAAGGAAAGAGTAGGTATTGAAGTGCAGATCAAAAATTTAATTTCTAGAAAAAATGGAATGGGATTGATTCACTACGAGTGGTGAATGAGTCCCCCTGTAGTTGTTTTCTAGATCTATTTGTAGATTTAGATACCTTTTTTCTCAAAATGATCTCCCGTGCAGAAACTTAGATCTGGGACTAATTCGCCCAGGTTGGCGAATGAATCCCAATTGGTGAAAAGTCAAATTATTCAGTGTTTCAGAGTTGCTTCCAGTTAGTTCTAGGTTTCCAAGTGCACATCATTCATTTTACTACTTTTTTGTTTTGTTTTGTTTGCATTTCTAAGGAATTTTCTAGGTCATTGCATTGAGTTAGGGTTTTGCATTTCATCTAGCATTTCATTATCTTTTCCATGTCTAAAATTATTGGTGAACCCCTTATTAAATCATATTTAGCTCCTAGGACAATCCTCTTGCAAGATCTCTTTCTCCTTTGCATAAAGATCCCAAGGGTTTGTTCTTGAGTGAAAGTGAGGGAAAGTTGTTCTCTAGAGGCCCTAAACCACTAGGGTGAAGAGATCCAAAACAATTGTAAGAACATATAATTGTAGGCTAAAGTACTTGGAAAAATAGAGAAAGAACATGTCAGGTCGTAAATTGTCACCCTTGACAATTTCACACTAGGTTTAGCTCCCCCTATGTGCTTGAAACCAATTGTGTTATTAACTTGTCCATTTTATGGTCATCTTCAAAAAATCAAAATTAAATTATAATTTAATATTTATTTAGCAACACTTAAAGACATGAAATAGTTTGAACTAGGGTGTTAGCGCCCCTGTACAACCTATATTTTGACCTCAATTTAAATATATTATTTTTGATATTTTAACATTTACAAATTTAAATTCATTTTTTGGATTTTGATAATTAATTTTGTGAAAAATGAATTAATGCATATAAATACAAGTCTTTCACCATTTAAAATCCTAGTGAATTGATTAAATGATTGAGCATCCTAAAAATCAGTCAATTGTAGAATTATCAAAGTTTACAACACTTATTATCAGTTAAGATTTATGTTCGCAATGCATCAAGTTCATATGTGAGTTTGTTCATGTTTTGTGTCATTTGTTTTGTGAGTACTAACACTTGTAGGACTTTCAATCAAGCAACCAATTCTCCTTGGATGAGATGAGTAAAATGACTTCAATCCATCAAGGAAATCATAACTGAGTGGTAAGTTGCAACATTTTTCAATTTATAATTCATTTTTACCCATTTGCCTTTGTCTGATCAAGGGTAGGCGCTCTTTACATCATCATAGTTGTGGAGGTGGAAACACCAAAATGGGGTTTGACTTAGACAAGCCCCTATACAACACATACATTTCTCTCATCTCTTGTGTACAAGTGTATATTTGAAGTAGATTTGGGAAAGGATTGAAGACCTAATTATAAGATCAAGCATTTATGATATATGCCAATGAATTAGGGAAAGTGAAATTAATCATCAACAAACAAAGTTTCGAAATTGAGTCCAGAAAAGAAAAACATACAAACTATGACCATTTGAGATATATAATTCTAGGTCTAAGGCGCTAGTGCCCTTGTCCAACCAATTTAAGCCGAAATACATATTCCAGGTTACTCTGTCTTTGCACTTTGTTGTTTTGTAATTTATTTTTATGTTTGAATTTTGTAATTTCAGTAATAGCATCATATTGTTGTAGTTTCATAGTTGATCTAGATGCACATTTGTGTTATCAAATCAAGTTAATCATTAATCAATCAACCATCCCCTAATAAAGAACCAAAACCTTGATCCACTATCCTGAATCTTTCATAGAGGTTAGTAGCTAAGTGGGTGTTTGTGATAATTTTTGGTTCTTTTCAAATATTATGTAGGAGAAAGTGTGATTTAGATCTTAGATCCTTTTTTCCACATCACATTTTGGTGAACCCGATGCTTGTTGCATTTTAAAAATATTTTGATATCTTAAATTTGTCATTTTAAACCCTGAATGCAATCTTAGATTGTTTTAATTTTTCATTTATACATTATATTTTGTTGAAAAGTATTAAAAAAGTAAATATTTGTATAATATTTGTCCTTTCAAAAGATAAAAAAGTGTTATTTTTTAGTTTTTTCAAAGTAGATCCGATCAATTTTTGCATTTTACAATTTGGAAATTGTCTTATGAGCATATTGCATTACCGCAAAAATATAGAATTTTATGCATGATTGTGTATTTCACATAGAAAAATGAAGGTTTTATGAATTTTCAAAAATTTGTCTGCATCTAGACCTAAACCTCTACAACTTTAGATCTTCAAACATTATAGTTTAGTACCATATTTTTAAAGCATTGAAATTTAACTCCTCTTGTTAGGGCACCACTCTGGTTAGGGCACCACACTCTTGTCCAAACTATTTTGGACTAGATTTCAGTGACAATAGTCCCTTGTCTAGATTTTTTCTTAGTTTCAGTTGCATTACTTTGTAATAGTTCTATATATATATATATGTGTGTGTGTGTGTGTGTGTGTGACACTTTTTTTAAATAACTTTCAAAATGTATGAGTGATTTGGAAAAATGATGTCTTCTTTGAAGTCCTTGGTGGTTTTATTTTGTGCCTTTGGTAATGGTTCTCTAATAAATGATGAAGCTTAGGTATCCTTCTCCATTAATGCATTCCATCCTAGCGAGGAGATCTTGGGGAAAGAGGAGATCATTGATAAATTTCTAAACAAGAATTTACCATCCTTGCATTCAAACATTCCTCCTAACAACATAACACCTATGCATGTGAAATCAATATACCATCCTTTGATCTTACCTACTCACCTTTGCCAAAATTCCACAAGACTTATCATACCATCAATTGACATGTTGTCATCCTCTCTCAAAGGGACTCTATTACAAATCATCCCTTTTCAATTGTGTCTACACAAAAAAGAAGTATCTTTCTGATACCAATATGGATACTTCCTTTCCTCATGAAGCTAGATGGTATACCTATAAATTTAGAGAAATTTTATGGTCATGGATTTAAGATCCTTCCTAAATAAGGCTTTGATGCAAAAAAAGAGCATGAAATTTAGACTCTCTTAGAACATATGTCACATTCCTTTACAATAGGGATTGGTTATCGACACCCTCCACCTTTGTATAGGAAATTCATTCTAGCTTCTACCCTAGCACCACCTCATTGCTCAATTGGAGATGGACTCATTGATCCATATCCCTTATCCAAGATAGAGCATACAGTGTGCACATTTTTAAAAATAGAATTAATTACCTTTCCACCTCCTCGTGAGGGAAACTCTAGCAAGTAAAATAAAATAAAATTCATCCTTTTGTGCATATCATCAAATGCTTGGGCATTATATTGATAAGTGTTGTGCATTAAAGAGAAAAATGAAACTATTAATTAAAATATATGACATCAATGTGGATCTATACAAAACACTAAATTAGTTATTATGGTATTTCTCCTTACTATGTGGCATTTGTAATATCATACGATACTCATTACCATATATGGGGGTACACAAATATTTTGTGCAACATTATTTCATCAATGGGGAGAAACACAATAATATCCAAATGGTTGTCCTTGTCCATACACTTGGGGGGTAAGGATAACTAATCATGTGAGGTGCACATCCTTTATGAAGGATCCCCTCTCATCCATTATCTCCTTAAAATATTAGTGTAGTAAGTACACTAACATTACAAAGGGGGGCATATTCCATTGTCCATTGTGGCATCTTCTAAATTTTCAATCCTTATTGTTCCCATTTAGTGGTGGTATTATGCATGATATACCCTAATGTGTGGCCTTGAAAATCATTCATGTGCCCCTTTAGTGGTGGTATTATGTGTGATATCCCCTAAGGTGTGGCCTTGAAATTCATTCACATGCCCCTTTAGTGGCGGTATTATGAATGATACCCCATAAGGTATGGCCTTGAAATTCATTCATGTGCCACCTTAGTGGTGGTACTATGCATAATACTCCCCAAGGTGTGGTCATCATTTTATCTATATACACCTTTTGTGATGGTTTTATTTATAATGCCCCATTGGGGTGATTGGTGATTCATGCCTTGTGAGATTAAACGGTACCCTACAACATTAAACTTTTGTGTACCCCTTGAGATGATTCATCTCCAGTGAAATTAAATGGTCCCCCATGATATTAAAATTTTGTACAACCCTTGAGGAGATTCATCCCTTGTGACGTTAAACGGTCCCCTATGACATTAAAATTTTACACGCTCCTTGAGGCGTGATTGGAAAAATAGTCCATGGGTTTAGCATAACGTAACTTGTTGATTCATGAATTTGAGAATTTTTATATGGCCACCAAACATAACACAATTCATTGGCTAGTGGAGCCACGTGTTTCGTGAGTAAACTAGCATAACACTTGTTATCCTTTTGAAACCCATCATATTACATGGAAACCTAGCGTAACACAACTTGATAGCTAGTGGATCTGTTAGAATTGGCTATGGAGATAGCCTGCCAAGTTCTAGAGGCCAAATGGAAAGCACAAAGAGAGAATATGAATATGACAAGAATAAACTATATTATTATCAATTATGCAAATATGATTCAATTGATGCGTACAATTTATGAGACCCCTTGGTTATATAGCCAAGGTGAGACATAAGATGTCATAAGATTATGAAAAGTGTCTTAATCATATGGCATGAGACAAATGATCACAAATACCTAGGTTACATGTGTTACAATTAAAAAGATAAGATAACAACTAATGACAACTAACACCTTCTAGATAGATTCCTTCCTAGGACCTAAGTAAACTTAACATGTAAATAAGCCCCCCAAGTTACCTAGTAATGAATTAACTATGTACACAACTTTATTTACACCAACACGCCCCCTTAAGTGCAACTTAGGGAGTAGCAAAATATTATGCAAATGACACAAAGATGCAAGAATGGGTCTCGACTACTAGGGCGCATTAGATACCCATGTACAAATTTAAATGAAATATCTCACAAATGGAGAAAAGGAGAAAACCCAGTGGGACAAAACTCCTCCCCAAAAGAGAGATGAAATTAAAAATGCTCCCAATGAAGAATGAGAAGGAAAAAACCCCATGTGAGTAAAAAGACCCCCCCATAAGAGAGAAGACGAAGAGAGACAATGCAGCCCCCCTCAATGTTGAGTCTCCTGCAATGGTAGAAGCTCAACATTAAATGTTGAAGATGATCCAATCTCACTGAACAATGTTCCTCCCCTTAGGAAGAAACAAAACCATGAACGTATGTAAGCGTTATTACCATTTCTAAAAGGAAGATGAATGAAGATAGATGGTGTATGATGTATCTAAATCATGCTCAAGTGTCTCCATGTCAATGTCAAAATCTAACTCACTCCAAACAGGCGTTCTAGGCTACATTGCTGAAGAGGACAATCCAAAAATCTAATAGAGATGAATGTAGAACAAAATCCAAAGGAATTGATATCCCCTCTAAAGATAAAGAAGCCTCCTCCAAATACTGTCCAAAAGGATCTAAAGTCATGTCAAACTACAAAGGATGATCATGCAGAGAATGAAAAAGAGGGTCAAAGTGTTCCCTCACAACTGAAGAAGGATCTTCTCCATCAAATAGAAGATGAATGCTATCAATGATGTCCCCTAAATCTGCAATATGAGACTCCACAAACAAGTTTTAAATACCTATCAAGAAGCCATCACAAGTAGCCAAATCTGAAAGACAGTGAATATCTTGCTGCACTGAATCAAAAGAAGCCATATCTATAGCAACACAATCATCATCAATTGCAATAGTAGATGGAGGAGATGAAATGCATGACTCAAGAATTGGATATGATGTGCGAACTCCTAAGTTCAAGAAGCCAAATGTCTCCTTTGAATCATGGTTCATACTTGAAGTGTGATCAATAGCCGAAGGAACAATGTCACCATCAAAAGAAAAATCTGCAAAGGTATACAACCAAGATGAATGATCAACCATCCCAACAACAATGATTTCTCTACTCTCCAAGTCTCGAATGATGACTGAATTAGATGTAAACTCAAGAGTCCTCCCATTTCCACCATGTGTAATCTAATATATGGAAAGAATATTTTGCATCAAATGAGGAACACACAAAACATCCTAGAAAGTGTTGTCCCCAAAACTAATAGACCCCTTCCCAATTACACTCATGTATGTATTGTTTCCAATCAAGATAGGAGACATAGTACAAGGCTTAAAAGAAGAGAATATAGACTACAAATATGCCATATGATGAGATGCTCCTTAATCTAGAAGCCATCTCCTTGATCCATGATTTAAAAAAACACAAAGAGTATGTCCTTTATTTCCTGATGTAGAAGCTTGACCTTTGTCCTTTTTAGACTATTTTTAAGAAGAAGGAGGAGGTGATTCAGGCATTCTAGAAGGAAAATCAATGTGATTATTTTTTAGAAGATATTTCAACTCATCAATATACTTCTTATAAAAGTAGTGTTCTTCATGTCCATCCTTCTTACAATATGCACAAGTTTGCTTCTCCTTCGTAGATAAATTCTCTTTGGAAGAGGATTTTTTTTTGCTTGATCTAAATATGGACTATTCTTTTCTTTCTTATATTTCTTATCTAATTCTAATTCTTTCACCTGAATAACCAAAAATTCTTGAGATTTAGAAGTCTTGATGAGATCCACTGAGATAAGTTTTTGTTGCTCATGTATCAACATCTCAAAAAATGATGCAAATGAAGGTGTAGTATATGCAGACCCCGTAGTCAATCTATGAGTATGAAATATAGAAACAAAAGAAGAATAATTAGGACCAAGTTTGTTCATTATATTGTAGACCAACTGAATGTCCTTCTTATCATTTCCACATGCTTTACTTTGCTCTCTTAGATCATTAACCTTAGTGATGTAGTATTGGATGTTGTGAAAGTTCTTAGGATCAAGGCTCATCGGTTCATTATCAATTTGATAGCCTCTTACTTCATCTGTAGTACCATACAATGTTTTCAATTAGTCCCAAGATTCATGAATTTTTTTACATGATTAAATTTGAAACAACAAATCTTGAGAAACTAGTCTACGAAGACATCCAAGAGCTTTGGTATGTTCAATCATCCATTTTATCTTTTTATGTGCATTTGTAGGTTCAAGTACCTTATTTTCAACATATAGATAGTGACCTTTAGTCAATAGATTACTCCATGCATTTTGATGCCATGTTGAATAGTTATATGATGTGAGAAAAGAAACCTTAGAATGATCCACGAAAATGAGAGAGCACAAGTAAACAGATCAAAAGAATGCACGAAGAGACCTCCCCAAATCACTCAATTAGGAAACCCCCAACAATATATGATTTGACACTTTATATTTAGTGCATTTACAGATGCCACTTGCCAAAAATAATGAAGTGGACTTGATCTTGGTGCATGCAAATGCCAAAAATGACCATATAACCAAGTACAATTTTTTGTACAAAATGAGATCAATTTGATCATACCACTAAAAAGCACACAAAAAATTATGCACTTTCAAAAAAAGCTACACCCAAAAATATTACCGTAGGAGCAAGATATGAGCTCCTAAAGTTTCCAAAATGAGGACGAAGCAACACCACCTGTGAGAATCTGCAATTTATGAAAAATATAGATACCAAAACCAAAATTTGATTGCATCAATGTGAAGAGCTAAAATATTATCCCAAATAAAAAAAAATTGTCAAAAAAAGGAGTCAAAATGACTGAGTTATGGGGCTTCAAAGATGGACTGCAAAAATGAAAATTCAATCAGTGAGCGGTCAAAAAAATTGAAATGAGTTGTTGACGTCAGAAAACTATGTGCTAATCCTATTTAAATTTGATGACTGAATGGCCGTGACAGGTTTCCATTAGGTTTTCCCTGTCAATGGAATATTTTGCAAGGAACAAAATATTCACTGAAATCCGGTGAAATCTCTGGAAGCGGCGACATATTCTTTTTTTTTTCATGAGTTGAAAAAATTGTCATCGATTTTAATTCATTCGCCAGTTTTTAATAAAAATGATGTACTTGGTGGGGCCATGACTAGGTTCGTGTGGTCGTTGGAGGTACCGTCGAGTACCAGGTCTGTGATACACCTGTAATTTGCAGGTATGTCTATGTACCATAGACTTTAAAAAGTACTTTTTGATTTTTTAACAAATTTTTTTTATAGAATAAAAATTATTCAACCCAAATACTATATATTTTTTTCAAAATTTTGTAGAAAAATTTAATCAAAGGCCGAATAGAAATATATATATATATATATTTTGCAAATTGTACTACTTGCACAACGATGGTGACCTATGGGGCTGTACGGATCCTTGTGAAATTTTTTTTCCTCGGCGGAAAATTGCTCCAAATTAGATGATTTGACAATCAATCTTAGGGTTTTTGGCCCTTTTGGATGCGTTGGCATGGTCAAATTTGACCCAAAATGCTCCAAAATTATAGCTACCTTTTGGATATGGCTGTTGGACCTCTCTAATGACTCAATAACTAAGCCCTTAAAGCTATAACTCAGAGACTGGACATTTGTACTGAATAGTTATCTTTATCATCATGAAGGTTCATTAAACTGTCAACCCAGGGACGTGAACTTGAAATGGGTCAGCATGATATGTGCACTAGGTTTCTATTGTTGCCATATTCATCTTACAACTAGGAAACACATAATGTTGAAGGTAAATTGTTTGAAAGGAAGTAACATAAGAACTGAACATCAACCAACATTTGTACTAAACTGAAATGTATGACATAAATAGAAATCTTAGCAAATAGATAGGAAACTACTATGTCTGCTTTGGCTACAGGAACAATCATATAATGAATTCTAGTGGCTACAGGAACAAATAGTTTTCCAGAATTGAAACTATTACTGAACAAAAAAATAACGACTGAGCTAATAGATGAAATCCTCACCAAGTGGCCCCCCTAGGGTGAGTTTCCCTTGAAACTAACTCTGATGTGACAAGCTTATAAATTCATTTTATTCACTGAAAGTATGATTACAATGGAACAGTAACATAGTTGTATTACTTTGAAAAACTAAAAATGTGAGTACAACATCAGATCCATCAACCTTCTGAGAAGGAGCATCCGAGTCTTATTTATAAAAGAAAAAAAATAACTAACTAATCAACCTAGCAAGGCGATCAACTCCAATAGACTAGGAGGATGCCAATTATGGAAAGCATAAGAAAAGGAAAAGAGGTTATGCATGTGTAGAATCTAGTCAAGCCAGTCTTGCTTGAACACAAATTTAGCATAACACCAAATCCTATATTTTCTCAACTAACAACTATGATCATTACAAGGTAGTTACATTCTTTAATTCAAACTAGGATTTTCCCTCCATTGACCTCTTAATGACCACCTTCTTGACTTTCATGGCAACCGACCAACTGGCAAAATCTTCCCCAACTTGTAGTCTCTGCATAACAATGTTAGCATGCACAAACAACTGCGTATCTGAAACTACCATAAAGTAACATTTATTAATCCACATGTAAAATTAACTTAGATAGTTTGTATAACATGCTGATGTCATTTAAAGTTCACAAAGATAAACATATGCCCAATGTCTATGGTTTTGAGGAAATAACATAGAAAATGCCAACAATCAAGTTTTAAAGTCTAAGGTAATAACAACAAATAGAAAATAACCCCCATTAAAATCAAGCCATTAATTGGAATCATCACTCCCCCCAACCTAAGGTCTTGTTGGTCCTCCAACAAAGGAAGAACTACCCCTTTGCCTAGTTAATACCCTGAAGTTAGCAACCACCAGCTATCCCACATTAGTTTCTGAAGTATCAAAATTGGGATCCCAGTAGAACTCTTGTTGCCTCTCCAACCTGATCCATCTCTACCTTTCAACAACTATATCATACCTGTAATACCTAAAATTTGGCACAATCCATAGTAGTGTAGGTGGCTGGAAGGTTAATGGAAGCCAAAACTGCTACATCCTTCTCCCAAGATGTATGTACCGATCAACTCTCTTGCATGCTGCAACATAGTTTTGTAAAGAGTGAGGCTCAACTTGTTTTAACTCATTAGACAAGCTGTTCCACCTTTGTGATAAATTCCCTGTGATCGATCTCCCTTTAGTTTTGACCATCCTCTCATATTATTTATAGGTTTCCTCTCTAATAGGCAAGATCCTCTTGCTATAGCTTGGTCGGTAAATAAATCTGTGCCATTCTTGAAAAATGTCAGCAGGCTTACTAGATTTAGCTTTGATGAGCATGGGAACAATAATGGGTTCCATTAATGATCGTAGGACACATCATAATTATGCAAATATAATTTACATAAAATTTTTTTAACTTAAGGGGGTGAACTTTGATAAGTTTGGAAAAATTCATGGGGAGTTTCAATAGAAGGATTCAAACCTAAAATTATCCTTGACAATCTAAAAGAAAGATTCCACTCCTTTAAATACATGGCATAGAATATGGGAGGATTCCTACATGCGAGCATCTGAGACACTAATCCTGCCACATTATCCACCTTTTCCTTGAATGCAGTAATTTTTGTGTTTTTTCTTCAATTTCAATAGCTTTCTTTTTAATTTCGTCTTTCAGCTTGCATTTTTCTTCCTTCCATTCTTCTTCCCTCTACATTTGAATCCATAAGTTCATGGCTACTTGATTCCATGAAAAACCAGAGGGTATATGCATTCCCACCAAAATATTTCCTGGTACCATTTCTTGCTGTTCATACAACACTATATGTAGTGACTCAAATTGTTCACCCTGCTCTTGTTGTAGGGGTTCTTGTTGTTGCTGTAGGAAATATTGCTCTTGTTGCAAGAACTCTTGATTTACATCATGATCTTCACTCTCAACTTGTTCTGCAATAGCAACAAGTTCCACAAGCCTTTTATCTGCTTGTTCTTCAAAAATTTCCTTTTCTTCTTCATTCACTTGCCCCATAGGGGCTCCCATGTCCTCTCTAGATGTCCTTCGAAGCCTAGGGATTTTCTTTGGAGGCATACCAACAGCTGACCCGACATGCTTTGATTTCTTAGGAGGGATTTCATGCTTTTATTTAGTTACAGGAAGGACAAAGTCAACCTTCCGTTTCTTAGGTTTTGGCGTTACTGTACCTTCCATTTGATTTTTGGCTTTTCCCTTCTTGATTTTTGCCTCTCTTCTGTGCCTCTTCCTTCCTAACTGTGGCCCTAGTTTGAATTGGGGTTTCAAGAGGAACATCATTATCAGAGTTTGAAGAGGAACTATCTTCGGCTAAATGTTATGACCCAGAAGAACTAATTTCAATGGCTTGCTTGGCTGCAGGAGGATTTATAGTGGGGTTTTCACTAGAAGTGGAGGCACCAGGAGTTGTTTCAACAACAATCCTTCTCCTACTAACTCTACGGGGTTGAGGTAGAACCCTAGGTCGCATATTTTATGGTCTAAATTGGTCAATGTTTACAAATTCCTCCCATATCATATCAGACACCTCTTGCAAAGATTTCTTAAACAACAATTTGATCAAACAATGGTGAGAGACAGAGTTATCCCCACCTTTTTGAGTTTCGGCTGCCGTGATTACAAGGAGATAATACAACACATTAGGTATATTCATACTCCTCCCATGCCACATATGATTCAAGAGCTTGAAGTGTATGAAATGGAGGTTTGAATGGAGACCCTCACAAGTAATGTACTTCATAATATGGACAGCTACCTACTTCCACAACTCTGATAAAAAGGTTCTCTTGGTACCCTACTTATTTACTTCCAATGGAGGGTTACTGTGTTGAGTAAAATCGGCCCTAGCTGACCTTGCATATCTGGTCGTAGGGTATAGCTCACCATCAGCCAAAAAACCGAATACCACCACAATGCTCTCTTCAGTAGCCAGAACCTCCAACCCTTTTACCATAGCCTTCCCTTCAGAGAACGTATGAGAAAATTCTAGCGCAATATCTTCATTGTAGCTATCAATCTTTAGAAAATAATCCAGCCACCCACAATTCTTGAACTCAGCTAGAGAAGGTGCATCCTGTAGTAACATGTCATGGAATGAAGGTTTATTTCTTATTAGCTGGCCACCCATTGTTTCAACTGCATGCAATCAAACAATCACTTATGTGAGGTTTCTTTTCTTGCAATCTTTCGTGGAGACCCAATTTCTTCTTCTTGCAACTTATGGAGTCCTAACGCCAATGTCATAAGAATTTTACCTTTTTGGCAACTTAATATTATGACTAAGGAAAAAAAGGCAATAAGTAATCATAAATGAAGGGTACTTCCAAGAAAAATGACAGTGATTTGGTGCCATTTCACACATGTAAGCCGTCATTTCAGTCCATCATTCAAATTGGCTCAATTCAAATTTTTTTGACATGGATTTGACACATGGACATGTTATTCACACTTCCCCCCAACCTAAATATGAACATATGTCCGCATAGGCTAGGTGGTAATAATGATTTGACAAGGCTGGTTATAATTATATGCTATACAAAATATCACATTAATTTACAATAATTAAATAAATGAACTTAAGATAATTAAAGTATAAAAAATTTGTTTGAACGTACCTAAAAATGTGGAGTATGCATTGCAATGAATGTGGAGGAAGTATGATTTACCTTTTTGAAAAATATAATTGAGCAATTAATGGAAGCTGTGATGGAATAAAGTGGTGGAGTGATGTGAAGTGATGGTGAAGTTATGGAAGAGAGAGGAAGGTGGAGATGGATGGGCAGATGAATTAATGAATAAGTGAAGAAGTGGAAGTCCACAAAAGTGGAAGTCTTTATTATGATAGAGTACATACCTTGATTAGATAGGATGGACACTAGGTCCGCTTCCTTCGGGTGCAGGAAGTTTGGGAGTTTGGTGCTTTTGGAATTGCTACATGAAGTCTTCTTTGGAAGCCGTCTTATGATACAACCTTAAATGATGACCGTTGACAAGTAGTTTAAAGTGAACAAGATCAATTGTTGTGAGCTGAACAATGCCATTGGAGAAGACTTCAACAACTTCATACGGTCCTAGCCACCTTATTTGCAACTTGCCTGCAGTATCCTGATATTTGGAGTCATAAAGGAGTGCCCAGTCACCTAGCTAGAACTTCTTGTCCTTTATAAATTTTTCATTCCACTTGATTCATCGAGTTTGCATTATCTTTGTGTGATGAAGGGCTGAATTTCTCATTTCATCCAAAGCATTTAGCTGCATGATTCTGTCCCGCTGTGCCTGAGACATGTCTATTTCAAGATCTAATGTAGTCCTAAAAGTTTTATGCTCAAACTCTATGGGCATCATGTCTATCTTTCCATACAACAATTCAAAAGGATTGAAACTAGTGGTTGTCTTCCAGCTGGTTCTATAGGCCCAGACAACTTCTAGTAGCCTATTTGCCCAATCTTTTCTATGAATAGCCATTATTTTGGTCAAAATAGCCTCAATTTCCTTATTGGTCATCTCATCATGCCCATTGTCTTGAGGGTGATAGGGGGTAGACTTGCTATCCTTATGTTATATTCATTGACCAATGCTGTAACAAGGGTTGATGTAAATTGAGCCCCTTGATTTGTCACTATCTCTCTTGGAACCCCATACTGTGTGAAGGTTTCCTCATATAGGAATTCTGTAACCTTATTATCTCTGGCATGCTTCATAACTTTAACTTCAACCCATTTGGTCACATAATCAGTGCAAACCAAGATATAGGATTTACCATTTGATGGTGGGTCAATGAGACCCACAAAATGAAGTATCCATTTATCAAATGGCGCGATGAAAACCTTGGGGTACCTAGGCATCTCATCAGATTTAGTTGGTCGACCCATTCTCTGACATCTATCACACTTTCTAGTATACTTTCCCGCATCTTTATGAAGTGTGGGCCAATAATAGCGTGTATTAAGAATCTTCATTGTTGTCCTCTTGGTTGCAAAATTCCCTCCATAGGGTTCATTGTGACATGCATACAAAATATGACATGTCTCATATTCTCTTACACATCTCATCATCACATGATCTGGTCCAGTATAAAATAGACATCCTGCAATCCATGAGAAAGGAAAAGTTTTCTCAATGAGCACCCTTCTCTCTTTTGGAGAGAAATGAGGGGGAACTCTACCTATGACGAGATAATTTTCTATGTCTGCATACCAAGGTGTGTGGATATTGCTGAAAAATAAGTGTTCATCAGGGAAGAAGTCATCAATGAATTGAGTGTCCTTAGATGTTGTCAACCTTGAGAGAAAGTCAGCTACAACATTTTCTTTTCCTGCCTTGTCTATGATGGTGATATCAAACTCCTGCATGAGCAACAACCATCTTGCTAATATTCCTATAATTAAAGGCTTATTCATCAAATAATTAGTGGCTGCATGGTTCATATGGAAAAATATTTGATACCCAGTGATATAGTGTCTGAACTTATTGAGGGAATATATGACTGCCAATATCTCCTTTTCTGTCATAGTATAGTTAAATTCAACTCCTTGTAAGTTTTTGTTGATAAAGTAGATTGCACTCTCAATGGTTCCCTCCTTTTGTCCCAAGACATCTCCTATGGAAAGGGAGTTCCCAATTTGGACCTTTGAGCACAAGAGCATGGGTTAAAGATTCCTTCAAAGCAAAAATGCATTGTCACAATATTCTGTCTACTGGAACTCAACATCTTTAGTCAAAAGACTATAGAGTGGTGCTTCCTTTTTACTGAAATCTTTGATGAAATACTTATAATATCCAACATGACCCAAGAAAATTCTAACATATTTTTTATTTGCAACAATAGAGAGATTAGTAATTACCTCAATCTTGGCTGGGTCCACCTGAATTCCCTTTTGAGAGATGAAATGACCAAGGACTACTCCTTCTTACATCATCATAAAGCATTTATCATTGTTTAAAGATAGATTATGGTCTTCACATATTTGTAGAACCTTCCCAAGGTTGTCCAATGCTTCATCAAAATCAACACCATAATTTTTAAAATAATCCATGTATATTTCCATACACTCATGTGGAATATCTAAAAAGATACTAATGATTGCTCTCTGGAAAGTTTCAGGTGCATTGCAGAGACCAAATTGAAGGACTGAGTGGGCATAAGTGCCCCAAGGATAGATAAAATTTCTCTTCTCTTGGTCCTCAAGTGCAATCTATATTTGATTATAGCCACTAAAACCATCCAAGAAGGAAAAATACCTCTTTCCTAGAAGTGAATCCAATACTTGATCTATAAAAGGAAGAGGAAAGTGATCCTTCTTGGTGGTAGAATTTAATTCTCTATAGTCAATACAAAATCTCCATTTACCTCCCTTTTTAGGCACAATTACCAAAGGAGACACCCATTGGTTGTCTGAGATAGGATAAATGAATCCAACATCCAATAACTTTTGCAGTTCTCATTTTACAATCTCCCTTAATGCATGATTGACTCTCCTTTGTGGCTATCTTATAGGTGTATAGTCATCTTTGATGTAGATCCTATGAGTAGAGAGTTTAGGATCTAACCCTCTCATGTCATGGTAATCCCATGAAAATGCAGGCCGATGTTTCTCCGACAAGTTTGTCACGAATATCTACTGCTCCTTAGTAAGCTTGTTATTGATGTTCAAATGCTTACCTTCTGACACTTGCACTTGTGTAATCAACTCTACCATGGACATTTCATTGATGCATGACATTTTTAGTTCATGTGGCAGCAATGTAAGAGACATACCAGTTGTTGTAGGATGTTTAGGTGCAGGAAGAGCGGGTAGAAGTGTCTGTAGTGGTCCAACATAACTAGACTTAGGAGCAGGTGATTCCTCATGTGTTTCATAATTGTTCTGGATTATATTTGACAATATTGCATCCTCTTCTTGTAGCTGCAGGGAATGACTTCTGCCTATCAACATGAGTTGTAGTACTGAATTGATATCCTTTGCCTCTTCACCAACATGTGGCCAGACAAGGTTATCCATATCATGGGATGACTGAGCAGGGGGATAAAGAGCAAGATTTTTAGTACTTCTTCCATCATAAATAGTCATGTCCCCTGCTTGACATCCAATGTAGGCATCTGTTGTAGCCAACCAGGGCCTTCCCAAAATAATGGGATATCCTCCCAATGTACCTTTAGGGGAAAGGATCATAAAGTTTGTTGGATATTCCCAAGAGTCTAGAATAACAAGGTCTTCTACCACACCATCAGGTTTGACAGTGGAACTGTCAGCAAGTTGCATGACCGTATGGAGTAGGTACCATATTTTTAACATTCAATTGCTGCAGGATATCCCTAGTCATCACATTAATTGCTGCAGGATATCCCTAGTCATCACACTAATTGCTGCTCCTAGATCTATTAGAGAATTCTTGACTTGGATCCCATTTATGATGACTTCTACCACAAGACTACCTAAGTCAGTGTACTTAGGAACAATGACTTTCCCAAGCATGATATCGGCTAACTGCCCCACTACATGGATAGTGCTTGGGTCTTTCTTCTTCCTTCTAAATTTTTAAAGGCATGCTTCCTTTATTGCCTTACCATATATGGGAACATCTTTTATGGCCTGGAATTGTGGTATCTTAACACATACATGTTTCAGATGATCCAAAATATCAAAGGTTGCTTCCTCCTTTTTCTTAACAACTTCTAACCTTTGAGGAAATGGTGGTTCAAGATTAGACTACTGAATTGGTTCAAGATTGGTAGGCACACTTGACTGAGCTGGGGTATGAGGTAAATTTTGATGCTTATCCTCTTCCATAGGAAGATTGGTAATAATAGGAGTGGAAGGTGATGACAAAGTGGTTCCTAAACGTAGGTGGATATTGATCAAACTCACAACATATGTAGGATATTGGTTTGGATTTGCAGAATAAACAGGCTGCTGCTGTTGCTGTGGTTTATTATTTGGGTTGGGTGTGGGTTGAGCTGGTAACTGAGTAGGTCTAGGTGTACTAGAATTTGAGTTAGGAGGGGGAATTATTGTAGGTTGTTGAGGTTGTGGAGGTGGCTACATGCAACCAGTTGATTGTCTATCCATTGTTTCCCTCCTCTCCATTGGGATGTCTACTACCAGTTTCCTTGAGGTTGCTACCAATTTCCTAGGTTTTTCTACCATGGGGGTGGAGTATTTTGGTAACTAGGCTAGGTATTTTGAGGGTTATTCCAAGGTTGAGATGGATAACCTCCAAAGTTCGATGGATATTGGGGCTGCCATTGATTACCAGATGCATAAGAATTCATGTAAGGTCCATTAAAATACAATGGGTCTGGTGGCATACCTTGTCTTGGATCCCATAGACTTCTTTGTGCAACATAGAAAACTTTATCTTCATCTCCCTTAATTGGCTTGAATTCAGGTGGAATATGCTTGCTGTCAATATTGACCACCATTTTACATTTGCAGTCCTTTTTTCTTTGCCTGTAATGAGGGCAATATTCTACCAACATTGCCTTTACCTCCTCATGTTTCTTCTTTGCTTGAAGTGTATCTAGATGAGTTTCCATATTATTTATGATATCCTGCTTGAAGTCAGAAAACAAGTTAGTGATTTCCATTCTTGAAACTCCATTAACAGAAGATTTACCCAAAGAAGATTGGTAACCTCTCCCCTTCTTCATAGCTGTGTTGGAGTAATTCTAACATATCTTCCTAAGATCATCCTGAGGAACTTGGGTGATATCACCTCCTCTTATCAAGTCTAGAGCATTAGTGCAACTTTCACTGATCCCTCTAAGGAAGAGATTTTTTTGAGAATATTCACTAAGTGCTTGATGTGGGGATTTTTGTAGACAAAACAAGAACCTTGAAACATAGTCCTCCAAATTGTCATCCTCCTACTACATCCTAAAGATATCACTTCCCCTCATATCACCACCTCCACAGTATTCCTTATACTTCTCAAGAAACTTTTCCTTCATCTCATTCCAACTATTTATAGTATTTCTTCCTAAGCTCATAAACCACCTTAATGCAACTTCTTTCGAAGTAGTGGGAAACGACTTGAGTCTATGAGCACCAGTAGTGTAATCATAGCTTTTGTAGAGGATATCAAATTCAAACAAGAAAGTTTCTGGGTCCTCTATTACAAGCCCATAGAACTTTGGAAGAATTGAAGCAAGAATGTTCTTGAGATTATCAACATAATTTTGTGGAGGAATAGGAAAATGAAAGGTTGGCTGGTTAGGCCGAGCTGGCTGAGCAACCATATTTTCTTGTTGGACTATCAGAGCAAATGGGTTATCTATCACATTTTGGGCAGCTTGTTCTTCAGAAGAGGTTTCAAAGCTATCCAAATCTAGAAATGCCTCAACCAAAGGGTTTGCAACTTCTTCTTTTGAATTTTTTTGAAACTCAACTAGCTGGTTATCAGGGTTAGGGTAATTAGGAAGGAATCTACCAAAAGTGTCTCTTCTCCTACCCCCATGTATGCAGTATTACTCAGTTTGAGCCAAATCACACAAAGAATTGGTGAAAGAATAGTGGGTCATTACCTAATCTAATGAAGGGGTATGCTAAAAACAAACTTCTAAGCTTTCAAAAACAAGAAAGAAACTGAAAATGACCACAAAATATTTCCTAGTTTGACACCATCCCTGACAATGATGCCAAAAATGTTGGCCCTCTCTAATGACTCAATAAATAATCCCTTAATGCTATAACTTAGAGACTGGACATCTATACTAAATAGTTATCTTTATCATCATGAAGGTTCATTTAATTGTCAATCTAGGGATGTGAACTTGAAATGGGTCAGCACGGTATGTGCACTAGGTTTCTATTGTTACCATATTCATTCTGTACAATTAGGAAACACATAATGTTGAAGGTAAATTGCTTGAAAGGAAGTAACATAAGCACTGAACATCAAACAACAATTGTACTTAACTGAAATGCATGAAAAAAATAGAAATATTAGCAAACAAACAGGAAACTACTCTAACTTCTTTGGCTATAGGAATAGTCACATAATGGAATTCTAGTGGATGCAGGAACAAATAGTACGCCAAAATTGAAACTATTACTGAACATAAAAATAACGACTGAGCTAATAGATGGAATCCTCACCAGTGGGCCCCCTTGGGCGAGTTTCCCTTGAAACTAACTCTGATGCAACAAGCTTATAACTTCATTTTATTCATTGAATGTACGATTACAATGGAACAGTAACATAACTGTATTACTTTGAAAAACTAGAAATGAAAGTACAACATTAGATCCATCAACCTTCTGAGAAGGAGCATCTGAGTCTTATTTATAGAAGAAAACAAATAACTAACTAATCAACCTAGCAAGGTGGTCAAATCCAACAGACTAGGAGGATGCCAATTATGGAAAGCATAAGAAAAGGAAAGGAGGTTATGCATGCATAGAATCTGGTCAAGCTAGTTTTGCTTGAACTCAGATTTAACATAACAACACCTCCTATATTTTCTCAACTAACAACTATGATCATTAAAAGGTAGTTACATTCTTTAATTCAAACCAGGATTTTCCCTCTGTTGACCTCTTAATGACCACCTTCTTGACTTTCATGGCAACCGACCAAATGGAAAAATCTTCCTCAACTTGTGGGCTCTGCATAACAATGTTAGCACGCATAAACAACTGCATATCTATAACTACCATAAAGTAACATTTATTAATCCACATGCAAAATTAACTTAGATAATTCGTATAGCATGCTAATATCATTTAAAGGTCACAAAGATAAACATATGCCCAATGTCTATGGTTTTGAGGAAATAACTTAGAAACTTCCAACAATCAAGTGTCAAAGTCTAAGGTAATAACAACAAATAGATAATAAATTCCTGAGTGATCCCACAAAGCTGGTTTACAATTTTTGGGAGTTTCTGATTTTTGCTGAAATCACATATTTTTAGAAAATATAATAATTTAAGCCTTAATAAGTTCCATTTTAAGGATTCCAATTGAAGATGGTTTGATCAAACCACATTAGATCAAACCCCCTTGGATAGAACCCTGCTAGTTTTAAACCATACCTACAACGAAGTCTCCTTTACACCCTATCAAAATGCTGATAAAAAATCACTTTTGATTTACCTTTTGGGGGATCAAATGAATTCACTTAAAAATTATTTCAAATGATCATGGTAGTCCTCGGAATGAGCTATCCAATGAATATAATTTTAATATGTTTTGTTTTTATTATGTATGTATTTTTTTAGTTTTATTAAACATAGGTTTTTCACCAAAAATCAAGCTCTATGTTTTGCACATGTGGAAAAATAAAAAATTATCAAAATAAAATTTTGAAAAATATGTTCAGGCTGGGTATTGATGTCCTTGATCCATTAAAAAAAATAAAATTGAATTTTGATACATACAAGAAAAAGTTATGTTGTATACGGTCCACCTATGTCTGAATTATAATTGGTTTGACTTCAAAACTTGATTAAGGAAAAAATATTCAATAAAACACTATAAAACCAAATGAAAGTGCTAGATATCGTAGTTAAAAATCTAAATTCGAAAAAATTAGAATTTATCCGTCATACAAAAAAAGTTATGTTGTATACGGTGAGCGTCACTCAAAAATATTGGTTTTTTAAAAAAACTAGTTTTCGAAGGAGATGGAAAAATAAGTGCAATCTGATTCCAAAAAAATAATAAAAATATATTTAGAATCTATAGACTAAATGTCACAAATCACTAATTTTCATCATCTTCAAATTCCTCACGGTCTAGCTACTATAGGAGCCTGAAAGTGAAGATTTAGTTAAAAAAAATTAGTTCAGTGTCCAGTTTGCACAAAAATTGTAAACTAGTATTGTGGGATTACCCTCCCATTAAAATCAAGCCATTAACTAGACTCATCACTGGCAACCACTCTTCAACTTCAAACCCTCATAGATTTGGCCTCATATATCCGATTTGGATGAAACAAAAGGAAAAAAATGACTTTCTCAAACCTCCCGAACTCAATGGCGAGCTTAGATTTGCACCAAGAAGCTCCTATTTGAACCTGAAATAAAGAGCTACAAATAGGAACCCCCTCCCAAAATATGGTATTTCTATCATTTTTCTAGTTCTCCAGATCATCATACGATGCAAGAGAAGAGCATACTCAACTTTTCAAGATTTACCAAGATCTCTCAAATAATGGCTTACCAATGGCACCTAACTTGCTCTGATACCATGTTAGAATTGGCTATGGAGATAGCCTGCCAAGATCTAGAGGCCAAATGAAAAGCAAAAAGAGAGAATATGAATATGACAAGAATAAATTGTGTTCTTATCAATTATGCAAATATGATTCAATTGATGTGTACAATGTATGAGAGACCCTTTAGTTATATAGCCAAGGTGAGACATAAGATGCCATAAGATTATGACAAGTGTCTTAATCATATGACATGAGACAACTTATCACAACTACCTAGGTCACATGTGTTACAAGTCAAAAGATAAGATAAAAAATAATGACAACTAACACCTTCTAGATAGATTCCTTCTTAGGACCTAAGTAAACTTAACATGTAAATAAGTCCCCTAAGCTACCTAGTAATGAATTAACTAGGTACAAGACTTTATATACACCAATAAGATCTATGTAGCTCATGAGTGATCTAGTATAACATAACTTGTTGGTCCTTATTAGAGCACCATTTTCTCTAACATTATATTCGATGGATGATGTTTGATATTTGAGACAAAATTTAAGACTAAAATCTCTTTACTTTACCAAATCAAATCATTTTAGAGCATGCTAACCTTGTGTTTGTCTTTTTATTGTTTATGTTGTGTTTTTCATGTGTCTATCTTGTGTTTTTTGTGTGTTTATTTTGTGTATTATCGTATGTTTGCTTTGTGTCTACATTGTGTATTCTTTTATGTCTTCATTATGTATGCTTCATGTTTGTCATGCTGCATTGCACCTCATGTGTGTGTTTTCCTTTATCTTTACTTTTTTGTGCCATATGATCTTTAGGCTGGGGGCTAACATATCCCTTAGATTTTATGTCATCTTATCTTTTTAATGTTTTGATAAAAGAACCCTTCTTGGCTTATCCTTTAGTGTGAGAATGAGTGTAAGTTCATACTCTCACTAAATTTGGGGATAAATATAGTATTGTAAATTTTCACCCTTGATAATTTCATATTAGGTTTAACTCCCTCCTATGTGTCTAGACCCAATTGTTCTTTTACATTGACCATTTTGTGGTCATCTTTGGAAAACCAAAATTAAATTGAGAATTATTATTTAATATTTATTTAACGAAACTTAAAGATCCAAAATAGGTTTGGACTAGGGTGTTGGTGCCCCTGTCGAACCTATTTTGGTCACAATTTAAATATATTATTGTTGAAATTTTAATATTTATAAATTTAAATTCATTTGTCGGCTTTTGATAATTAATTTTATGGGAAAACAAATTAATATATATATATATATACAAGTATTTTTCACCATTTGAAATCCTAGTGAATTGATTGAGAGATTGAGCATTCTAAAATGCAGTCAAGAGCATAATTAATAGAGTTTACAACACTTATTATTAGTCAAGATTCATGTTAGTAATGCATCAAGTTCATATGTGAGTTTATTTATGTTTTAAGTTCATTTGTTTTGTGAGTAATAACACTTGTAGGACTTTCAATCAAACAACCAATTCTTCTTGGATGAGATGAGTACAATGACTTTAGTCTATCAAAAAAAATAGATATGAGTGGTAAGTTGCAACATTTGTCAATTTATCATTCCTTCTTATCCATTTTCCTTTGTTTGACCAAGGATAAAGACTCTTTACATCATCATAGCTTTGTGGAAGTGGAAACACCAAAACAAAGTTTTACTTAGGAAATCCCCTATATGGTACAACCTTTTTTCTCATCACTTGTGTGTAAATGAAAAATCTAAAGTGGATTTGGGAAAGGATTGAAGACCTAATTATAAGATCAAACATTCAAGCCTCATATATCAACAAATTAGAGAAAGTTGAATTAATCATCAACAAATGAAGTTCTGAAGCCAAGTATAGAAAGGAAGAACCTATAGACTATGAAAATTTGAGATCTATACTTGTAGGTCTAGGGCACTAGTGCCCTCGTCTAGCCAATTTGAGCCCAAATTCATATGCTAGGTTCCTCTGTCTCTTAATTTTTTGTTATGTAACTCATTGTGTTTTAGTATTATGTTTCCTTGTACTAACATCATATTGTTGTAGCTTCATAGTTGACCTAGACACACATTTGAGTTATCAAATCAAGTTAATCATTAGTCAATCAATCATCCCAAACAAAGAATCAAAACCCTAATCCACCATTATGGCTCTTCCATAAAGGTTAGTATTTGAGTGAGTGTTTGTGATTATTTTTGGTTCCTTTCAAATATGATGTAGGAGAGCATGTGATTTAGAACCTAGATCCATTTTTCCCACATCACAAAACACACATATGGAGAATTAATTGAAGCACTCATACCATCATTATAAAGAAAAATGAAGGTTTTGCAACATTTATCTTATGAAAAGGCATATAATAGAGCAATGTACATTGATAGTAAAAGTAAGATATCCTCCCTCTATAGAAGAAAAAGTGAAGATGATAGTGGTTTTGCTGCAAGTGATGATGGTGAACCATGATTGGTTCAAGCCCTATGAAAAAACATGCTTTGAATAAAGGATCTTAAAGCAAATAAATGAGTCTATTAAGTGGCCAAAAAAATTTGGTGCACATTATAGTGTAGAAAATTGTATACCCTTTACAATTTCACACTTTGTTTGGGTCCCTTAATTTATTGGACTCAATTAAGCTCCTAATTTTCCAAATTATGTAGTCCAAAGTGTTATTTATCCCATTTTTTGAAAGGGACACCAACATTTATTTAATTTAATTAATATTTTAATCACATTAGAGAATGAGTGTCTTGGAATTTAGGCCAGGACCCATTCGTCCAAGGGCGAATGAGTCCCCTTCAAGTCCTAGTACCCATTTTTTAATATGTTTTTGGAAAGTTTTTAATGATTCAAATTTCATATGCAATTGTCAGCGTTTGGAATCTAATTTTTGGGAAATTAGATAAACACCTATAAATAAAATCATTTTATCAATTCAAACCTAAGACACACAATCAAGACTTCAAATATTCTGAAGAGAAAATATTATTGTCAAGAGCATTCAAAAGCATATTTATTAGTCATTTGTTGCAACAATCAAGATCCATCTTGTGAAGGCTAATATGCATTGTGATGCTCAAAGCATCCAAGCATTCAAGTATCAAAAAAATTAAGCAATGCGAGATCAAGTTCCTTGGAGTGATGTGTTTGAATTTAGTCCTCTAAGGGAATCCATTGAAGGTTTGGTGAGTTTTAGCAAGTGTTCATTCATCATTTCCTTCTCCATTTTCATTATCTTTCCATAAAGGTTTAATTACCAAACATGGGGTTTGACTAAGGAAAACCACCATTCAAACACAACAATTTTTCCCTCTTTGTATGTGCAGATTATAGGTTGAAGAAGGATTAAAGATATTGAAGAGAAATTTTACAATCTTCATTTGTTACATTTATTGTTTTCAAGTCACGAAAACATAGATTCAAAATTTATTTTTGGTTGTCTAATAATGGAACTTGTACAAAATAAAAGCTAAGATCTTACCTTAGAGGACTGTAAAAAGAATTTTCAAGACCCCTTAATAGGACCCATTCGCCCTAGGGAAAACCTATCCTTCAATAGAGCTCAAATCCTACTTTTGGTGACTGATACATGTGCCCTAACCCTGGTTTTTAGATCTACCTGCAAACTGTGGTTTCAGTTTCTGTGTATTTGGGAATTTTCATTTCATGTTCTAGGTCTGATACTTTCATATAGTTTAGATATTGCATATCATTTCAAATCGGTTTCCAATCTACCCCATTATCTTATTGCCCTAAAGGAACTGAGATCTAGATCTGATTGACTCATCTTTGAGGTTGAAAGTCAATCTCTACTCCTTGTGATCTCTTTCATAATGAAATGCCCCTAGGTAAAGACACCTATTTTGGATCTCTAAAGTACTATTTAGGAATTTATTTCCCCAACATTTCATACATATTTTTAGACAAAGGGCCACATGAAGGATAAATCTCCCAAAAATATGTTCTACAAAATGTGTCAAATAATGGGCCATTCAACCAAGGACTACTTGTATAACTTGGAGAATAAGAGTGCACAAGAAATATTTACATAGGATGAGTAGTCAAATTTTTCCATAACACCTCTGAAACTACATAATACTTAAAATGCATCTCTTCTTGAAGAATAGGAGTGTGCAAATTATCTTACTTAGGGAGAGTAGCCAACTACACCCACAATACCTTTGAATTCATACAAGAATAAAGCTACATCTCTAGATGACATTGCATATAGGAATAATAATTGAGGAAAAAATAATAAGGGGAAGTCAAAATTAGATACAATGATTCCAAAAGTCACCCTATAGTACAATATCAACAATGTATCTAATGGGGTTACTTTTTGAGTGCTTAGTGCAAGTCATTGATTTGAGGGATTTTGTGAGAATAGTTGAGAAAGAACTTCCTATAGATGATGTAAACCTAGAGTTCATAATGACAAGGGTTGTCCAAAGCAAAAATTGAGTATAAATATAAATATGATTAATCTAAAAAAATGAATTATTGGAAATAACACAAGTTGAAGCAACAAAAGTTGTGTATTTGGACCCCCATATAAAAAATAAGGCCTTTTGACACACAAGTAGTGGTGGAACATGCTATGGTGAAGGAGAATCACAATTCCAATTAAAATGTGAGTACAATAATTTGCTGACTTGAGTTAGATAATACTATTACAAAGAAAATATTACAAATAATTATACTATTTAAAGTGGAAAACTTGCTTAAAAGCATTCTCAAACTAAGGAATGTTATAATTGGTACAATGATTCACCGTGGTGAGGAGGAACACAAAATGACCCATTTAGAACTTAGAATGAGGATACCAATAATCTAATGGTAGAGCCTCCATTGTGCTGGGACAAGGTGATTGGTCCTATGTTATTTATAGTCATTGGTGAAGGGATCCACTTTGGTACACATGCAAATACTTAAGAAGAATCTCATCAATACAAATATTTATGGTGAGCTTGGTGTAATTATAATCCTAGAAGATACTTGGAGAAGTTTTGGGAAATCTAATCATTTGAAATCTAAATTTTTAGCTAGTGGGAGTGAACCAAGGGATCATAGTTCTCTTAGTTCTAATGACACAAAAGATACTAATTGGAACTTAAAACATGTTTATTAAAAGTTGTTATCTCTTTGCATTAAAAAATGATGCATTCTTGAGTCATGCAAGGTTAATAGGAACCAAAGTTGACCATAATTTTTTAAAAATAGATTCTCCATAAAAAATAAGGGTAAAAAATACATAATTTATATAGGGAATGACAATGAAAGTGAGGAAGCAACTTGCTTAAATTCATTTATTTCAAACTCTAAAGAAGGCACCATGGATCTAAATGCCAAATAAATATTGGAGTTACAATTATGTTTCAAAGATGAAACAAATCATTAGTGGTTTGCTACATTGGAAAATGGAAGACTAAATTATTCCAACTCAATTTTAATTACATTGAGTAAATAAAGATTAATGAAAAAGGAGACGATAAGGGAAAATGTGTAAAGTTGGATCTCTATGCCACCAAATTCCACATTTTCTCTTGAATTTATAGAATATTATAATGTTCAAATATTTTTCCCATACATTAATAGATAATGAATGAATGCACACTCATATTACACATCATCAATACACAAATAATTTCCACACAAGTACAAGATCCACCTTTTTTGTGTGATGAAATCACCATGAAAATCATGTGAGAGGGTAGAGTTACCTCTAATTGTGTTTGTAGGGTAAAAAACCACTAACTACATCTCTCATGAATGAGCAAGACTAGAATGAGAACAAACCTTTATTTCCTAGTCCAAAGAAACCCAAGCATTGTTTCATCCCTTGAAACAAACTAAGACAATCACATATCCAAAATGATAACCAAACCACAATGAATGTCAATCTAAGAGGTTGCATAGTAGGAAAAATCATTATATCAACCTAGTATATCAAGATATTGATAGTTTCATCATAGGGAACATCTTGCAACACAAAAGGAAGCATACTCGACAAATTACATAGAATACCATCAAACTAGGTTGATAGGAAAACAAATCAAATCCCAACGGTCAAATTTCCCTTAGCAAACATTTTTAGAAAAGGAAAATAACTAACCCTTATTTGGGGATTGTTAATTTTGATCAATATAACCTCTAGTACTAGTTAAAATCACCCTTGGAAATCTTGGAATTGCCCCTTTCCTTAGCAACATTGCCCCTATACAAAATATGTGATTTTGGATAGAGAAAAAGACCTCAAATGAATAGTGGGGTTATTAGAGGCTCCAATACTAACATTGAAGATATTAAAGGGTTCTTCTACAAGCCATATAACTTATTTGACCCTAAACACAAGGATTCAATCTTCTAAACAAGGACAATGTTCACAAGGTCAAAAGTTAGTGCCTGGCTAAAACAAACAGGTCATACACCATGTTGTAGCATTCATATTCAAAGTGTTTATTAAAAATGGATTGAACCATTGATCTTAACATCACTTGGCCTCAATACATGTTCTAAATCCATAGATTCTATAAATTCATTATTATTAAGGTTCTATCTACCTTGCAATCCTTTGTCTATGTTACGTATTTGCATCACTCTTGTAATGTGTACTTGGATGCCTAGGGTGCAACTAGAGATTGATTTTGTATTTATATTCTCCTAAGAAACTTGATATTAGTTTTCATATATATTTATGAGGGAGGTGGAGCACAATGGTGGGGGTTATATTTTATCTTGGACTCATTTAAGGTATATTTCCATTCTTAGGTGCTAAGAGGAAGTGGAGAATCTTGCCACAATGGATGAGACCCACATGGGTTAGTGGTCTCCAAAATGGAGTGCTAGACTTGAGGGCGTGAGATGCAAGGGAGTTATGGATCAAAGATGGTTATGTTTTCTATTTGAGGACTCATTTATTGATGCCTTGTGATATCCATGTGAAGTCACTGATGTATTTACTATTCTTGAAAGATGCTCTCTAAAGTGGGCATGGAGTTTTTGTGTGATACCTTGGTTTTGGTATCCATTATTTTGTTTAAACCATTTATGGTTTTGACCTCTCTTTTATTTTACATTGGATGTGTGAGATAGTTGTTTATATCATTATTTTATAGGTACACACGTGCTACTAGAATTCTATCACAATGTAGAATGTAGTATGCTGATATTGTATCATATACATTGAAGATTAATACATATTTTTCCTCTTTTTTTGGTATAGTTTTATTCAAAAAGGGTATCTCCACATAAATCCCATGTTATTATAGTTTTCTAATCTTAGTTTTATTGTTGATTTTTGCATCCTCACATAATCATTTATGGTATTCTGACTAAGGAATTAATTTTAGACTTGCATACACTTAGAAGAAGATTTTTTGCAATAGTTTCACCTTGTTTATCAAATTTTTTATTAGATCTAACAATTTTGTATAGAGGGTACACCTTTTTGTTTCACGTTGAATATTTTTTGGCTATAATTGGAGATTTTGAATTGTGTGGTTTTAAATTTTTTTAAGGGATTAAAAACCATGGCCTCTACTTTGTGTGTGGATATTGAGAAATTCAATGATATTATATATGGGATATGGAAATAAATAATATCTTCTTGAAGAATGAAAATAGTGGGTACTTGTTGTAAATGAAAATAAGCCATTTAGAATGTTTAATGAAAATTGGTTAAAGTTGGACAAATAGGCACGAGGAACCATTCGGTTGTGCCTTGTAGATTTTGACCTCTTAGATGTCTCCAAGGAGACCAATACATACAAGATATAGAATATTATATGCGATATTTACCAAAATAAAAGTATAACAAATAAAGTGTATCTCAAAAGACAAGTATATTCTTTGAAAATGAAACATGGTGATTAAGTTACAAATTATTTGAATATTTTTTATTTAATTTTGAATAATCTTGTTTTATTAGATGTTAAGTTGGAAGAATATAAATGTATCTTATCACTTCTTTATTTGAATCTTGGAAAAAATTAATTGTTACCATTAATGGTGTTGGTGCAAAAATCAAATTGGATAGTTCATTTCTTTTATTTTAGAGTAGATGAGAAGAAAAATCATGAATGATGGCTCAAAGGATGCCCTACATGTTTGAGGAAGGCCCAAGGAAAAAGGAGGGTCTAAGGGGAATGAAAAGAAGGATACATATAAATTAAAAGGATGGTAAAAAACATAGAGAAGAGTAGATAAAAGAGTTAGATTTGTGGGAGGAGAGAACATGTGAATAAGGAATGTATAAACACAAAGAAATATTTGAATTCCTTCACATATAAATCTTTTGATGATGGTGAAAATGATGCTTGATTTATCATTACTAACACTATTAGTGATGATATTTGGCTCATTGATTAAGGTTGGTGCTATCATATGACTCTCCAAAAGAAATGATTTTTGACTTATACAACTTATGATGCAAGATATGTTTTCCTTGATGACAATAATACTAAGAAAATAGTTGTTAAGGGAAAGCTATAGTTGTGTTTTAGTGATGGAAGGGTGAAAACGTTTGATAACATTTTTCCTATTATAGGAATTTCAAGATATTAGTTTCTATATCCAAGTTGAATAATTATAGAGCGCATGTGATATTTCATAAGTCTAGTTGTAGGTTGGTGAGAGTGAATTTGTTGGTAGCTAAAGGATCTTAGATTGAGATTTTGTTTAGGATGAATACGTCCATATTTTGTAACTTTACTAATGTACTTGGAAAAATTAAAATTGAATGTATGTTTGTGGAACCAATGTTTAAGTCACATAAATGAAAAGGGTCTTAGGACCATTATTAATAAAAGGTTAGTGGTAAAAATTATTTCTATGAGCATTATGTGTTTGTTAAATGTAACAAATCTTCATTTCTTGTTGGAAGCCATACACCAAACAAATAATTGTAAACTATTCATTTGAACGTGTTTGGTTAAGTGGATGTGATTTCTAGGGAATTTCATGGTATTATGTTACATTCATTTATGATTCCTCTAGATACACTTGGATTTATTTTATATGTACTAAATCTAAAGTTTTCACCAAGTGTGAGGAATTGAAGGCCTTAGTTGAAAAATAAATATATTATAAAATAATGGTGTTGAGATTTGAAAATTTTGGTGAGTATAGCTTTAGAGAAGTATGTTGAGTGGTATGTAGTTGGATTGGAAATTTTGGACAAAGCATGTAAGTATCACTTTTTATTTGATTAATATATCTCCTTGTTTGACTCTTGTTGAAAAGGCACCTTATTGAGAAGCCTTCTATTTCACATTTAAGGGTATTCAATTGTGAGGTTTATGTTCATGTGTCTTAAGATAAACAATCTAAAATTAATCCAAAATATCAGAAATCCATCTTCATAGGTTATGGTGATGATGTAAAAGTTTATACGCTTTGGAATCCTCTAATGTAATGTCCCTATCTAAATATTCGAGGAAAATAACTTTAAGATTTGTAATATTTAAATTAGATAATGTACAAATCCATATTTCATTAAAAATGATTGCACTCATTGATACCCCATATTTAAATAGGGTTTAAAAAATGTAAATAAACTATAGAGCATTCAATATATTATAGGCCAGTTTTATATTAAATTATGTTGCTATAATAACCATTGCAAAAACGAATATATTGCTTATAGTTATGAGAAAATGTAAAAAAAACTTTCTACTGCTATATTTCTCCACTATGAAAGCTCAATCACAAAATCCATATGAGATAATCCTTTAGCCTAATAGGTTATGTCCTTTGATGTGTAGGATCAAAAGGGATTTTTTCCTATGGTTTTATATAAATCCGAGAGTTTTTATCCTCAAATCTAGGCATTCAAATACACATGCTCATAAAAATATTTCTAGTTAGTTTTTTTTTGTGTATTTTTCACAAATAGTCTTCCATGAAGACTTTAAAACATGATAAATATCCTAAAAAGAATTTTGATATTTTCTTTAATGTCCTTGAATAACAAATAGTATGCCACCGATGATGCCCATTTTTATCAAGCATTTTTCCCTTAATTTGCATAAGAAATTATACCCATGTGTATAGAGTTGTACTAGAAAGAAATGGGGATGCGATTCCCATGACCTATAAATTTCTTCTATAATAATGGTGAGAGGTCCTATAGGTTTTGGTGCAGGAGCACCTACAACCATGATGCAAAATTTGATTTGGTAAAGTGTGTCAAGGTGAATTTGAGTGGGCCTAGGTTTGTAGAGGTGGTGTTTAAATTTTTTTTTGTGTCAAATAAGGTCTAAAATACCATTTGAAATTTATTTAGGTGTCTTAAAAGTCATTGGGATTCAATGGGTCAAAAATTGCAAAAGATGTAAAGTGTCAATGCAAAATTGTCAAAATTTCAACATTGTGAGAATATGAAGGGTCTTAGAAGTTCAAAAGGTGGTTATGGATGTTTGTAAGATAGTTTTGAATTGAAAATGTATAAAAGGGCCTCAAGAGGCTCGAATGAAGGTTGTTGATCTCTTTTGAAGTGAATTCCAATAAAAATCCAAACGGTTTTAGCAGATTTTTTGTGTTTTGCTCCTTCCTTACTGTGCACAGACCTATACAGGCACTTTTGTGGTCTGAAACTTGTTGCAATGTGAGATGGTATGTCTTGAATTGCATTTCATTCAATTTTGGGGGTCTTTTTAATAGTTTGGTGAAATTTTTTCCCCATTTACTTGGATCTGCCTGTGACAGGCCAACAAGGTCTAGCTTTCAAGGTTAATTAAATGCAAGGCCATTCCTCCTATTGTTGTTAGATTTTACTCGAAGGAATGGAATTTATTATGCTAATTTAGGTTTTCATATGTGTTTGGGGCCAGGAATAAATGTTTGGGTGGCTATGGAGTGATGCCAAGGGCTGGGTAGAGTCATTTTTTTATGAGATGTCATTGAGTTGTAGGATGAGGGTTTTGAAGAAATGTTAAGAGTATGGTCTTTTTAAGGTATTATTTAGTGAATGTAGACCATTTATGACTTTTTTGAAGCATTGGTTGTGTTGTAGGAGCCTTGGAGATAGAATTTCCATTAAAAACCTTGTGATTTTGCTTGAAAGTGAGGGTTTGTGTGAACAATGACTTAAAGGCCTTGTATCAAAAAAATAATTAAATAATTTGGTGTTTGGTCACATGAATCATGACTGTTTGATGTGTTTTTGCAGAGAGAAAATGTTTATGAGGGACCTCCTTTGTAAAAATGGGCTAATTTGATGCTTGAAACTAGGGACAGTGTACTGGTTCTCACAAACTTGTAAAGGAACCATATGAATTTTTTTGATATGTTGTAGGGAATGATAAAGGGTGTCTCATATTCAAAGGGTTTGGAGTTTTGAGGTCTTGTAAGGGTTTTGTGTTCAATTTTCAAGATTGAAAGGCTAGAAGCCTTTGAGGGTGAGTTGATGTCTAATAGAAATGAAAAAAATTGAAAGAGTGGATACCTGGCTTGTGTCTAATCATATTAGGTTGTTGTGAGTCATGTCCACCTTGTCTACATCATAGTGGTATCAGAGAATCAAGGAGGAGGTTTGTTTACATTTTGCAGGTTGTGAAGATCAAGAAAGAAGTGAAGAGTTCAGTGTTCAAAGATGGCTCCAAAGAACAAAGATATGGCTAAAGAGATGAAGGAGATGAAAGAAATACATGCTAGAGAGATTAAAGAGTTGGAGGAAATAATTATAGCCTTTGAGACAAACAAAAGAATGGATGTGGAAGAAAGCGAGTCAAATGAAGAAGAAGAAGAAGAGTTTGAAGACATGGAAGAATAACTTGACCCAGAAAATCAAAGGATTGAAAAGTTGTTAAAGGAAGTTAAGAATGAAAAGCATAAGGTAAATATTGATGTTCAAAAGTATGGTGGGAGTCCAAATGATGAAGAGTTACTTGATTGTATTGTTGCATTAGATAACCATTTTGATTGTGATGAGGTTCCTGGGGAGCAGAGGGTAAAGATTGCAAATACAAAGTTGCAAGGCCATGCTTTGGTATGGTGGGATTATTTTCAGTCAAAGAGAAGGAAGCAAGGAAAGTCCAAAATTACCTCATGGGACAAGATGGTATCAAAACTCAAAGGTAAATCCTTACCCAAGGATCATCAAGTTCAAATTTTTAAGAAATTGCAAGGCTTAAGGCAAAAGGAAATGGACATTAAGTATTATACTGAAGAATTTTATAAACTAAGTTTGAGGTCTGGTCATCATAAGAATGGGGATGAAAAATATGCTAGATATATGGGTGGTTTGAGGTTTAACATACAAGATGAATTGGTTTTGGCTAACCCTAGGAATGTTATCAAATGACAATCAAGGTGGAGGAGAAAATGAAGAGAAGACAAGATAAAGAAGTTAGAGGAAAAGGTAATGCATCAAGAGGTAGAGAATCTACGCCTAATTCGAAACCAAACAATGACAATCAAGAAGATTCCATGAAGGGACAAAAGCAATCAGATTTCAAAGGTGGATGGAGAGGAACAAGAGGTAGATTTGGAGGAGGTAGGAGTTCCAATGTGGTTTTAGGTAGATGCTATACTTGCAATGAATTTGGCCATCCATTCTACAAGTGTCTTGAGAACTTTGGTGCTTCATAAAGTGGAAGTGAAGGTGACAAGAGGGTTCTACTTGTGCAAGAGGATGAAGAGGAAAGCATTAGTTCATCAAGTCATCCTGCAAATCCTGAAGTTGGTGATGCACTCATGGTTAGGAGGATCTTGCTCAAGGCATCAAAGGAGGAAGAACCAATACAAAGAAGAGCTTTGTTTAGAATGACACATAAATGTAAGAATAAGGTATGCGAGGTAGTTATAGACTCTAGTTGCACTGAGAATATGGTTTCAAATGAGATGGTACAAAATTTGGATTTGACAAGGTTTCCTCATGATAACCCCTATAGGATTTCATGGCTTAATGATGATCAATCCATCCTTGTTAGTGAAAAACTAAGATAGAGTTTAATATTGGAGAATATAAAGATCAAGTTGTATGTGACATTGTGCCTATGAGTTGTTGGCATATCTTTCTAGGGAGACCTTGGAAATATGAAAAACATGCACTACATGACTATAAAACCAACAAGTATCAAATTGAACATGAAGGAAAGAGTTTCACTTTAACACCTTTACAAAATAATGATGATGGATAGACCAAGACAGAAAGAGGGATCATATTTGGTAGAAAAGAATTGATAAATATTGTGAAGGGAGACAAGGAAGCTAGTGTTACAATCAGTCATAAGCCTAAGAATGTTGGGACAACAGGTATAAAGGTTGATACAGGGGTAAATAAGGTGTTGACAGTGGATTGGAAATAAAATGTCTTGGTAAGGGCCATTTAGTGTCCTATAGTTGAGACTAAGGGTGTGAAACAAGTATGATCTATAGGTACAGTGGTACAAAAGCCTGATGGGACAACAAAGTCATGACTGATGAAAGGGAAGAGAGGACATGGTATGCAAGAATTCAGGGGGAGATGTGAGCATGACAATGGAATAATGAGGAATTCAGAAAAAGTAACTACTAATGTGTGTAGGTATAAATTCAAGGAAAAAAACATTTTTTGAACCAAGAGTGGAGAGAGGACAGACACCAGGTTTGAGTCTAAAAGTATAGTCACTTCCAAGTGTAAACATAGTACAAGGTGCAGGGTAGTTTACAAGAATTCTAAGCATGGAACAGTGGAAGGAATTTATGAACCAGAGAATAATTTATGAAGGATGGTGGGGTTGGTATCAACCTCAACTCATGAGGCATGAGTTCTTTCCAGTGGGGTTGTATGGTGCAGGAGCACCTACAACCATGATGCAAAATTTGATTTGGTAAAGTGTGTCAAGGTGAATTTGAGTGAGCCTAGGTTTGTAGAGGGGGTGTTTAAAGTTTTTTTTGTGTCAAATAAGGTCTAAAGGACCATTTGAAATTTATTTAGGTGTCTTAAAAGTCATTGGGATTCAATGGGTCAAAAATTCCAAAAGATGTAAAGTGTCAATGCAAAATTGTCAAAATTTCAACATTGTGAGAATATGAAGGGTCTTAGAAGTTCAAAAGGTGGTTATGGACGTTTGTAAGGTATTTTTGAGTTGAAAATGTATAAAAGGGACTCAAGAGGCTTGAATGAAGGTTTTTTTATCTCTTTTGAAGTGAATTCCAATAAAAATCCAAATGGTTTTAGTAGATTTTCTATGTTTTGCTCCTTCCTTACTATGCACAGGCCTGTACAAGAACTTTTATGGTCTGAAACTCATTGCAATGTGAGGTGGCATGTCTTGAATTAAATTTCATTCAATTTTGAGGGGTTTTTAATAGTTAGGTGAAAGTTTTTCCTCATTTATTTGGATCTACTTGTGACAGGCCAGCAAGGTCTAGCTTTGAAGGTTAATTAAATGCAAGGCCATTCCTCCTACTATTGTTAGATATTACTCAGAGGAATGGCATGCATAATGTTAATTTAGGTTTTCATATTTTTTTGGGGCCAAGAATAAATGTTTGGGTGGCTATGGAGTGATGCCCAAGGGCTGGGCATAGTCATTTTTTTATGAGACATTGAGTTGTAGGATGAGGGTTTTGAAGAAATGTTAAGAGTATGGTCTTTGTAAGGGATTATTTAGTGAACATTGACCATTTGTGATTTTTTTGAAGCATTGGTTGTGTTGCAGGAGCCATGGAGATAGAATTTCCATTAAAACCCTTGTCATTTTGCTTGAAAGTGAGGGTTTGTGTGAACAATGACTTAAAGGCCTTGTATCAGAAAAATAATTGAAGAATTTAGTGTTTGGTCACATGACTCATGACTGTTTGAGGTGTTTTTGAAAAAATCAAATGTTCATGAGGGACCTCCTTTGTAAAAATGGGCTAATTTGATGCTTGAAACTAGGGACAACGTACTGGTTCTCACAAACTTGCAAGGGAACCATACGAAACCTTTTGATATGTTGTAGGGCATGATAAAGGGTGTATCATGTTTAGAGGGTCTAGAGTTTTGAGGTCTTGTAAGGGTTTTGTGTTCAATTTTCAAGATTGAAAGGCTAGAAGCCTTTGAGGGTGAGTTGATGTCTAATAGAAATGAAAACAATTGAAAGAGTGGATACCTGGCTTGTGCCTGATCATATTAGGTCATTGTGAGTCATCTCCACCTTGTCTGCATCAGGTTTTTAGATCCTAACCACTACATTAATGACACTCTTGAGATTTTCTAGGAGGTTGGTGAGATTAACATTAACAAATGGAAATATTTTTAGAATTTTAAGGTTAGGGATGAAAAAGAACTCATACCATAAAGTAGATAGAAGTGGTGAATTTCAAACATGCAGTTTTGAAAAGAGGATAAATGTCAAGGATTATGGGTGAAGCATATCGATAAAGGGAATTTTGACTTAGTGATGAAATTAAAGGAAGGGGTAGGGTTTGGTAGAGAGGGATGACATGATAGAAAATTTTCAAATCCTAATAGAAGGATGGAATGAAGGTAGAGAATTAGGGATCAAAGGTAAGGAATACTAGGTACCAAATTAAGGGTAAGCCTAAAAGTCTGAATCCAATAAGATGTATGATGGGAGTTCATTAGGATTTGAGGTTTGGAGATGCTTAGGATGAAGTTTTTGGGTAAGATTATGAGAAATGTTTTGAATTTGATGAGATGTATGTATTTATCAATGGGGTTTAGGAGCTGGGTATGACAAGAAATAGATAGTAAATCAAGGCACTAATTTAACCCATAATATGATCAATGTAAGAAAGCCATATGGTACTCTTGTTCCATATGTGGATAATTTATATAAAATAAAAAAAGATAGTTTGAAGCACTTATATAACTTGAACCATAGGATTAAAAGTTTCCTCAATGATACATTTCACAATAGTGTAACAATGATGACCCACAACAACAAAAGAACCAAGAGAATAGTACATCTCCAAAGAATCACCAACAATTCAATTGGACCCAATAATGAACATCACCTAACCACGTGGGACCCTAAGGCCCACCCTTTTAAACTAGGAGGTAGCTAATTAGGCAATAAAAAAAATGCATATAATAAGGAAGGAATCATAGAAGAATAAGTTATACATAATACATCTAATAAGAATTCACATTGTAATCATGATACTTACTAATTGTAATAGTGATAACACCAAGTACACAATAAGAATGGTGATAAATTCTAATCGCATGCAAGAGGATGGAACTAACAACTAGTATATACAATGAGAATGATGATAACCACCAATTACATACAGGAAAAAAACACTCATAATTACTAATACATACAATGTAAACACCCAATCATCTAATATTTAGAACACCAAGAAAAGAATATTTGGAGATTCCACAACCATAAAATACTGCATATGCATACATTTCTTAAACTCTATTGGATACAACTCAAGCCAAAAATATCCGGGAGATGATATAAGACAAAGGATCAAGGGGTGATATCATTATGTTTCTCCAAACCGAGTGAGAACTGAGGGTACAAAGCTATTCACAATAGATGGCTCTCAAGTTGAACAAAAATTAGGAAAATACCTTATACCAAGACTTATTCCTTAGGGCACTAATCATAGTGGCCTTGTATCCTATATAAGAAATCATGGGTTTAATTGTACATATCATAACACCAATTGGATACAATAATCTAGGAAACAAAAATATGAGAGTATACAAAAATAATCTATGGGAAATAAATTGAGGTTAAAAAATGACATGCCAAATCCAAATCATCCCAATTTTATGGGTAAATTCATCAACCCAAAAATAAAAGAAATTGTCAAGCCCAAAATTTCAAAAAATATCAAACACACAAAAATATTTGGCAATAAAAATAAGGTGTAAACTATGACACTTTCAAAAATATCAAACACACAAATATATTTGGCAATAAAAATATTTAAAAATTATAAAAAAACTTGTTTCCATAAGGAGAATTTTCGTCCAGCAAAATAAAAAAGTTTAATGTGGTCTAAATTTCAAATTTAATATTTTAAAAAAATGAAGAACCATGCAGACTTTCAAATCCACCATTGATGAACCTCTAATTCTTAAAAAAAATAAAAAATTAATTTTCAAAATTTCAAAGATATCCTTTGAGAACAACAAAAAGGAGAATACACTTTTCACATCACGTTAGTTTTTGAGAAATTTTTATCATAACTCAAATACAAAACTATATTTTCAAAAAAAATTAAAATTCTACAATTAAGAAATTACACAAGAAGCCATTTTAATTTTTTTACCCCAAATATGTCTAATGTGGGGCATGGAATAACATGAAATTCATTTAAGTAAATGCATAGATATCAAAATGGAAAATACCTTCCATATAGAAAACTGTCAATAATGGAGCTTGGATCTTTTGAGAACTATTTGCAAGAAAATGTGAGCAATCCTTTTTGAAGCAAAGAATAACAAGCTCCTTCTGATCCTTAGCTTTTCTTTGATTCAACACAAGGGTTGAAAGAAATCCACACAAGAGCTAAAATAAAGAATGAAGTCGTGATCCCAATTTTCACTATCTTTTTCCCTTTTGATGAAAATCTCTAAATTGAAAAGTGACTTTTACCCTTTCACATTAAAACTAGACATTTTCATAAATATATTTTTAATAAAATATATTTTCATAAATATATTTTCAATAAAATATATTTTCATTTCTTTATCAACAATACAATTTATTAAATTGAAAAACACTTTACTTTGAAATAACTATACACACATATCAAAAACTAAGAAGATACAATATATAAAAAGTAGAAACACTCACACACATTATTTATGAGTTTCCCTAGAAAAATAATCTATTATGAACATCAACTTAGATCATAGGTCATAGGGTATAACAAGACAGTTTATAACTTGAAATCAAGTGTAACAAGAAAAATAAACATAAGCACATTTACCCAAATTAGCCATATCTAGATTAACCACCATTGGGAAACCTATTCTTTCACACTTAGGTAAAACAATAGTTATATGTAAATAATATAATATATTTGAAGCATGCCATATACTAACCAATGATAACATATAATTAAATAAGGAATATGTCTATCTCACAATTTCATCAGAATATCAAAAATAACAATAATAAAATCACATTAATCAGATAACCACATCTTATTGAAAATTAATTATAATAAATATAAGTTGGAGATATCAAAAGATGTGTATATAAATCATTTTACATACAATCATTAAATTTACTCATAAATTCGAACTAGAAAAATAAATTACTTCAATATTATTCTGAAAATAGTGAAGTTGAATAATCCACATAGGTTCAATCATGACAGAACCACATAAGCCAACAATAATATATACTCAAAAACACAATATAATTATCAAACATCATATATAAATTGTAATTAAAATACTTAGCAATAAGTTTAGAACATGTTTTCACCCAAGCAATAGTACAATAATAGAAAAAATCAAGAGTTAACATAGGTGGGCTTTACATCATTCCCCCAAGAATGGACTTCCTCCTAAAGTCACCCAAGATAAAATTAAAATACAAAACCAAACCTACTACATGCCACGCAAAGGAAGCAACATAATAAGCAACCACTAAATGTTGAACCATTTCAAACATACAATATGATATATAATATGGTAATATAGGTGCTCCATGAGCATTATTCATTTTACAATAATATTCCAATGAGTGATATTCGAAGAATTGTATAGTCATTTATTCATTTAAACACATATATAAGTTTTTGCACATTTTAATTCATTCTTAAAAAAATACAACTCATATGTAGATGTACTCAATGCATATTTTTCAAAATAAAACATGTTTCACTTATCCACTTCATAAGGATAACAACACATGGATCAAAGATAGGTCCAAGGGGACTCCAAGGTCATATAATAATATCAAGTAAATGAGAACCATACTAAGTAACCAAAGATCCAAGAACCAACTATAATGATGGTATCAAGGGAAAATTTGTGGGTAAACCTCCATGCATTTCTATATCAACCTTTCCTCTGGTTTGTTTTAGGGGATTAACCTCCTTGAGGAAGGTGTGAAGAATTAAAATCACTAGGAAGATATATGAATAATGTCCATTCCATAACAATCCACATTTAATTCTATCCTCAAAAGTTTCCTATGTCTACTTCTTTATATACATCTATTAAAGGTCATTCTCCATAGACATGGTAATAAAAACATCATAATGAAAGAAAAACACTTGCAAACAAAAATAATATAGTTTAGCCACCATAAATGTCAAGAATACCAAAAGAAAATATATTTCAATTCCAATAATAAGGTAGGAAACTGCTAGTGATTTTTATTGAATACACCATAATGATTCATCTGAACAAAAATATACTACAACATTGAAAAAAATTTTACACACAAGGTGATGCAATAAAGAATGCTATATTTACAAATAATGATATGTAAATACAAGAGGATGCAATATACAAGATATGTAATATAAAAATGAAGCGTTGCTTATAAAGGCAATGTGAGAGATAAGACAACATAGGGTTATAATAAGTTTCATAATCATATGACATGAGACATAAAAAGATAACAATACTTAGTGTGCCCTTAAAGTGGGTGGAATAAACTTAAAAATATGAGTGTGAACATGTTCTAGAAAGGAATTGGTTAGGTGCTAAAATTTTTCACACCAAAACCATTCTTAAGTGCAACTTAGGGAGGAACACACAAATCAAAAGATGCAAATATGGTTCCTAAAAATAAGGCCTGATAAGGAACCCATATACAAACAATCTATCAAAAATAGAGAAAATTATAAAACCTCTAAGAAAAATCTCCTCCCTAAAAGAGAGAAAATATGCAAATAAAACATAAAAAGAGGAGGAATCAAGAATTACCCCCAAGGAAAAATTTCTTATCCCAAGCGTTAATCATAATTAAAAATTATGAGGTGATGTCAAAGGATTAGTGGATATATTTATAACTTTCTTCTTATAGGAAATTACTCCAAGCTAAGAATACCATCTTGACTGAATTGCCTCACTAAGTGCATGTGGATATCAATGTGCTTAGTCCATTTATGATCCATTAGATTGCATAAAATGTGAAGGACACTCTATTATCAAACCAAAGAATAGGAGGATGATCATGAGAAAATCTAAACTCAATAATCAATTGTTGAAGCCAAAGAATCTCTTGGTTATTCAAAACTATACCTTGATACTTAACTATTTCAATGATAATGAAATAGATTTTTTCTTCTTGTAGGATCATGTGATTGGACCTAAAACTAATGATAAAAAAACTAGAGGTATACTTTGATCTTGACATCATTAGCCTAGTCTAGGTTAGTGAAGTTCATAATTTGAGAACCTCTTTATCTGCATTAAACACCAAAGTGATATTCATTAGATTCACCTTGAAATATTTTTGGATGACTTTTGGTGGCTCTCATGAGGCTCCTAAGATAAATGAGAGAAAAGATCAAGTGCAAATTAAATTTTAGGATTAGTCAATACCCTTAACCTAAGAAAACCCCTTTGTGACAAGTCACACCATATACTTGTCAATATAACCATTTGTTGCATATTTGGTGCACTACACCCATTTGCACTAAACCAAATTTCTTCCCTTATGAAGAGGAACAAGATCTGATGTATGATTCTTCATCAAGGAAGAATCATCCTTAACTACACTTCCCCACTTAGGAAAATCTATAGCATTTTATTTTTTGAGAGGATCAAATAAAAATTAATGAATCAAAATATTAACACTTGAATTCTATGAATGAATGTGGAAATGGTATGTGGGATCACCAAAAAAATGTCCCACCTCCTCAAGAGTAGTGTAGGCTTAATGAGGGAAATAATTTGTACTAAGGGGATATGGATTAGGACCATCATGTGAATCACCCTAAAGAATAAAAAATATCCTCAAGTGATTAAGAAGTTGGATTAGGTAGTCATGGAGAAACATGAGATAAAGTATCCATCTATGAGAAGGACTAAAAAAATATACATCTCACTAAAAGTAGGCATCTTGAATAAAATGAGTAGAAAAACTATAAGCATGTACATCCTCAAAATGACCCAAAAAACCCAAATTTTAACTCCTTTTCTCCATTTCCTTTGATTAATAATCTATAATGAATGCCCAATACTTACCACAATATAATTTGAACAAGGAAATATTAAGATTGGCATGGGACCAAGCCTCCTCAAGAGTCATACTTTTTACTTCCTTGTGAGGCATGTGATTTTGAAAATAGTTGATACAATTGATTAATAAACCCAAAATTTTGGAGCCATTGACCTAGAATGACCCATAAACAATTTAATCTCCCTTAAGGTTCTATTATTTCTATAGACTACACCATTTTTTTGAGGATTCTAAGGAATTATGTGTTTATTTTGAATACCATGCTCACTAAAAAAATACTTTTCTCTCTCAATCTACTTCTATATCTATGTTACCTTAGTAGTAGCTTATGTCAACTCTTTCTCTTCTAGCTCAAAGTGAAAAACTTCATTGCCATTCTAATGGAAATGAATTATTCTTTAATATGGAATATTAATGAATGCCACCCCAAATAAACTAATCCTTTGGTTGCGTGTGATTTATATCCAACACTATTTGCTACCGAATTTCCATAGTTGATGACCCAAATACTTAGATCAATGTTCTTTTGAGCTAGGAATTTGCATGGTGAGAAGGTTGGGGTGATTAATATCTATAGAACTATTGAATACTATGAAAATTGAAATAATATAAAAATACTAGTGTGCAAGACTAAAGGAGTGTTAAAAGGGTAAATTATGGATGGTCTCATAAGAGGAAAGACCACTAAGAAGGGAGTATGAATTTGGTTCAAGGTAATAGAAATTTATGAAGGGGAGGATGGAGGGAAAGAGGGCTGATATTGAATTGACTTCTCATGAGTTTTTTCCACCTTAAATGGATGTTTCAGCACTCACAAGAACTTGTGAATAGGGTGTCAAAGGGGAGGAAGGGTGTATTTTAAGGGATAATCATTCCATCTCAAGATAAGAATTTAGGATGTTTAGGATTCTACTACTTGGGGACATAAATGAGTATAAGGGCTATAGTAGATCAAGAATTGGAAATAAGAATAGATTAGTGGGCATAAAAAAAATTATTTCATAGGTAACACATTTTGAGATTCCTCATGAGCATCCATGGAGACACAAAGGGGTAAGAAACGGGAAGATGAATCTACAACTACCACCTCAAATGAAGTGACCTTATTTTTAGGGGTACCTATAGAATTATCTATGAGGATATTGTAATGGATTGAGAAGGTTACCTATAAAAAATAGGACATGAATTTTTACACTATTTTGGTGTGGTACTAGTTTGGAGGGTCCAATGAAGGAATTCAAACCATGAAACAATAAACAATCACACAACAAATAGAAGGAATAAATATTAAAATTCAATTACATAGTAGAATAATGATTTGATGATACTTGATATTATTTAATTAAATTACATCAAATATTTACTGAGCTTTCACCATGCTATAACTCAACCATTTTATTACAAATATATTATATGATATTTAAAAAAAAACTAAATTTTATGCCTAATATTCTTACTTTGTTCTGTTGGAGTAATTAGGACTTCACTTGAAAATCATTAATTAATTATTAAGTCCCTTATTACTTTATTCACTTAAGCTAAACATAGGAATTTTTTTTATTAGATTGGGATAAATATAAGTCAAGTTATCTCATTGCATGAGATTAAGACACTTGTCACAATCTAATGCAAATCTCATCTAGGGTTTCATTTTTAATGCTTTTTATAAGCATGCACACTTGTTGTAATCAATAATTCCATTCAACTCATTACAATTGCAGGTTAATCTCAATATCAAATGCTTGGGTGATACTTGTGTGAATTTGATATTTTCTCTCTTGGTTGCATAAGAAAATCAGTTGCTTTGATCTCTTATTTGTAATAGGCGATTTGGTTACAGGGATTTCTGGGAACTGTAGGGTTCACTATCAACTCCAACATGTTCAACCTTTGTCAAATAGACTTTCTTTAAATTTATAATTGTCAACTAGTATCTTTATGTTGTTTTCCTCAAATTATATTGGATTGATCTTATATAGGTAGGCATGAAATGATCTACACCTCTAGGAAACATGTTACAAGGAATTCATGGAATGTGACAAGGTTCAACAACCCCAATTATTATGATCAATAGCTAGATAAAAAGTATTAGGTTCATCACTCTAGGAAAATTGAGGATACAATAGTAACATTTAGATTCATCATAATTAATGCTTCTCAACCATATGGTCTCTCCATGTGAGATGTTTCCATACATAACCCCTCATTGGAATCAAATTTAAGAGTATAACCTTTGGAATTGGTGTGATATTTACATTATTCTAAAAAATCAAAATAGACATAATGATTCATCACATAGTCTAATTTAGTTATTAAAAGTCAAAATTCTTGATGTGGTGATTATATCTTTATTAAAATAAAAAGTAACATGTGTTGCAAGCATTTTTAGATTGGTGTTGTCATTGATGTCAACAAGCTTGTGTTGTCATTGGTGCCAACTATATGAGAAGGAAGAAGATCATTATTGAGAGATTGTTGCAAGATTATGTTGGTATTATCTATGCTTTGATTAGTTGCATTATGTTTTCATTAGTGAGATACTATTGTCAACCTCTAGTGTTGCTTTGATAACCTTTTGTCTATGGTTGAGGAAATGTAGGTGATGAGGATGTGTCTCTGATGCTTGATTTTCAAGCGATTTTAAAAAAATTGATAAAAAGAGGAAACAATGTGTTGTAGTGTTGTTGTGGGTTACAGAGTAGTGTTTTGGTGTTGCTCCACATTTCTTCTAGGTTGAATATTTTCTTGTTCATTTCAAATATGTTGATTAGAGGTGTTGTATTCAAAATTTGGTCTGTTGTGTCATTGTACAGAAGAAGTTGAGTTCACTAGTGTGTGAACAATGCATTGTAGAGGTATATGCAAGAAATGTCTTTGATCTGTATTTCTCCGCAGAGTGGTTTCAGGTCTTTTGGATATGAGGGTGTGTTGATTGTGTTGGTATCTTTGTTCAGGAAAGATGGTTTGAGGTTTGGTGCTTCAAAATTCAGTTTCCTAAGTAACAATATGGTAGAGTTGTTTGAGTGTACTGGGTGTGTACATTTCTCAGGTGAAATTTGTTGCGAAGGAGTTTGTTGGATTTCAAGATGTTTTTGGAATATTCTAGATCATGTTCAAGCATGGTGTGTGGTTCACAAGTCATCATTGTATTTAAGGAAGCATGTACTTAAAAGTTTAATGGTGTTTACATGGGTAACAACTGACCTGGTGCTTACACTAATTATAGTAGATAATTATTATTTATAGAAGTGTGGTTGAGTGGTATTGTAAATTTGGGTTCCAAATAAGGAATGGTGTGGTTCTCTTTCACTTCTATCTATCACAAAAGTGTTTTGGCACCAACCTAATATGAATTTGTACTATTGATGTGCATAGCCAACCTTAGACAAGGGTTTCAAGGTTGAAGATGGTATAAATAAGAGTTGATTTTTTGAGGGATAATGAGATAGACAAGAGAGATGTGAATTATGTGAATTGTAGAGTGTTAGAGAGCGAATTTGAGAAGTGCAATGTGATCTTTCATGTGTTAGACTACTGGATGCAGTGAGTAGAAGGTGTTTACAATTCTTTAGTCAAGCTATGAAGGTGTTGATGATATTGTGGTGTATTTCTTTGTTGCATTGAGATGGATTTATCTATGTAATATTCTTCTCTATCTTCTTTTCTATTTTGGTAGTGAGCCCTTCGATAGTGTGCCCTGTTGTATTATGTGTTGAAGTTACTTTATATTGTGAGCTAATCCTCATCATGGTTTTTCCCATCTTGGGTTTTCCATGTAAATTTGGTGTTCTCTTGTACATGGTGTTGATTTGTTTCAGTTTTTATTTTATTTTATTTTCCTTTCATGCTAAATCATTATAATAGGATAAGGGTTAATCAAGTTAATGTGGCTCTGAATGTGTATCTCTAGGAGAAGTTGGGGGTCATTGCCCATCCTTCTTTGAACTAGATGCATAAGGAGATGCATCAATCTAGTGGATTTCAAGATCTATTCTTTTATTTGGACTGATGTTGGTGGCTAACTCTCAAGGGGAGTAAGTGTTTTCATTGTGCAACAATTGTTGATTGGTGCAGTATGGTGTGTGCTCCTAAGGGGGAGTATGCAGAGAATTTGTGAGAAGATTGATTGATGTGAAAAGGAAATATGATTGATACAAATCTTTAGTCCTTTTCCATTGATGTCAAAGGGGGAGAGAGAGTCATGTGAAAAAGATAAGCTATTCAAGGAGAGATTCATGTGAAAAAGAAGGCAGATAAGGAGAGATAGAAAAAATGTTGAGTTTTCAAAGGGAGAGAATGTAATGAGCTAGTTGAGAAAAGAGAAATGAAAATAGGTATGGAGCAAAGTTGTGTCTTTGATGAATTTTCACATCATGTGTTTCCATTAATGACAAAGGGGGATATTATTGCAAGTATGAGAAGATTGGTGTTATTATTGATGTCAACAATCTTGTGTTGTCATTGGTGCCAACTATATGAGAAGGAATAAGCTCATTATTAAGAGATTTTTGCAAGAGTGTGTTGGTATTATCTGTGCTTTGATTAGTTGCATTATGTTGTCATTAGTAATCTATTGGTTTCAACCTCTATCATTGCTTTTATAAGCTTATATCTATGGTTGGGAAATGATGTAGGTGATTAGGATGTGTCTTTGATGCTTGGTTTTCAAGTGCTTTTGATAAAATTTGATAAAAAGAGGAAAAAATGTGTTGCAATGTTGTTCTAGGTTATAGAGTAGTATTTTTGTGTTGCTTCACATTTCTTCTAGGTTGAATATTTTCCTATGTATTTAAAATATTTTGATTAGAGGTGTTCAGAGGTGTTGTATTTAGAATTTGGTGTGTTGGATCGTTGTATAAAATAAGTTGAGTTCACCAGTGTGTGAATAGTGTATTGCAAAGGTGTTTAGGATAAATGTATTTGCTCCGTGTTTCTCCATAGAGTGGTTTCAAGTCTTACGGATTTGAAGGTGTGTTGATTATGTTGGTATCTTTGTTCAGGAAATATGGTTTAAGGTTTGGTTCTTTGAAATTTGGTTTCTTAAGTAACAGTGTATCACATAGTTGTTTGAGTGTATTGGGTGAGTACATTTCTTAGGTGAAAGTTGTTGCAAAGGATTTTTTTGGATTTCAAGGTGTTTTTAGAATATTCTAGATCATGTTCAAGCATGGTGTGTGTTTTACAAGTTGTCCTTGGATTTAAGGAAGCCACTTAAAATTTTAACAGTGTTTACACTGGTAATGGTCAACCTGGTGTTTACACTAATTATGGTGGATAATTATTGTTTATAGAAGTGTGTGGTTGAGTGGTATTGTAGATTTGGGTCCCAAATAAGGAATGGTGTGGTCTGATTTCAATTCTATCCACCACGAAAGTGTTTTAGCATTGACTTAATCTGAATTTGCATGGTTGATGTGCATAGCCAACCTTGGAGAAGGGTTTCAAGGTTGAAGATGGTATAAATAAGAGTTGAGTTTTTGAGGGATAGTGAGATAGACAAGAGAGATACAAATGATGCAAATTGTAGTGTTAGAGATAAAATTTGAGAAGTGCAATGTGAGCTTTCATGTGTTAGACTGTTGGATTTAGTGAGAAGAAAGTATCTAAAATTATTTAGTCAAGTTGTGAAGGTGTTGATGATATTTTGGTGGATTTCTCTATTGAATTGAGATGGATTATCTATGTAACATTCTTCTCTATCTTCTTTTCTATTCTAGTAGTGAGCATTTCTTTCTTTGGGTAGTGAGCCCTCTAACATTGAGCCCTATTGTATTCGGTGTTGAAGTTACTTTATATTGTGAGCTAATCCTCACCGTGTTTTTTCCCATCTTGGGTTTTCCACATAGATATAGTGTTCTCTTATGCATGGTGTTGATTTGTTTCAGTTTCTATTATTTTCTTTCATGATAAATCATTATAACAGATTAAGGGTTGATTAATTTAATGCGGGTCTGAATGTGTATGAGGGTTTGAAGGTTCAAGGTACAACTAATTAACCCCCCTCTCAATTTTCTTGTGCATTCAACAATTAGTATCAAAGAAAGGTTCCTTGGAAGAAATCTCAAATGCTTGAGGTAGATCTGGGATGGAACACAAGAAATAGATCCCTATATTTCATGGAATGGACTATGCATTCTATAAGATAAAGATGGAAATCTTTTTGGTCTACCTTGGATATGATGTCTAGAAGTTTATTACAAATGGTTACAATGAACCTAAAAATGGTCCAAGTACTATTGATGAGATCAAGGCCTATGAAACAAATGGTAAAGCAAGGTATGATCTCTTAAATAGTCTTACTAATTATGAATTAGTGAAAGTGACGAGTCTGAAAATTGATAAAGCAATTTGGGATAAGTTAGAAAGAAGTTATGAAGGAAATGATAAGGTCAAAGAAGCTAAGATAAAATATCTGATCATGTTTGAGAACCTATGGATGTCTAAAGACTTGAAAATGCTATGAGCTATATGCAAATGGTAGATGAAGTTGTCATCTCCATCAGAGCTCTTGGTGGTGAACTCAAAGAACTAGAAGTGGTAAAGAAATTTCTTAGAAATATTCTTAAATCCTATAGCCATAAAGTGTTTTCTATTAAATAATTTGAAAATTTTAATCAATATACTAGAGATTAGTTGTATGGCTCTTTAATTCCTTATGAGATGAGAGGATTTGGAACAAGTAGTGATGTAAAATTTGAGACTGCTTTTAAGGCTACTAAATTAGAGGAAATCAAGGAATAAGATCAGGAGGATCTTGATGAAATAGAAGCTAATTTTGTAAGCTAGAGAATGAAGAAGGGTATTGGTAAGTACAATGGTAAGTTTCCTTTCAAATGTTTTAGTTGTGGAAAGATAGGGAATTATTCTTCAAGATGTAAAAACAAAGCTTTGAATAAAAAACATAAGGAGAACAAAGGTAAGATGATCAAGAAAATATATTATGTTAGAGAAGATGCAAGTATTTATAATGATGAATTTGATTATGGAGATGATGATGATGATTTTTTGTTCATGAGTTTAAAAGATGAATCTATTTTTACTAACTCTAGGAGATGTGTGAAGGAAAGCCCTCTAGAGACAAAGGATGAGGATGAAGGTACTTTGGTATATTCTTTTCATGCTAGATAGGAGAAGAACTATTGGATCATTGAAAGTGGATGCTCTAATCATATGATCGGTGACAAGAGTAAGTTTTTTAAACTTGAAAAGTATGATGGGGGATGTGTTAGATTTGTTGATGATACATTTGCTAAGATATGTGGAAAAGTTTCTATCAGTTTTGATGGCAAGAATAATACTGATGATGTTTACTATGTTAAGGGTTTCAGGCATAACCTCTTGAGTGTTGGAAAAATCTGTAGCAAAGGATATAATCTTATTTTTTAGGATGATGGATGTGAGATTAGAAAAGGATCCAAAACTATGGTTGTTGTTGGAAGAAGAACATATTGAAATGTTTATTAGATTAAGGGTGTTGATGGTCATTACTTTATAACTTAGATTAATGAAAGCTGGATATGACATAGATGAATGTGTCATATAAACTTTTACATCCTATTGAGGATAGTTTTAGTTCAAGTTGTAAGAGATCCACCAAAGATTACAAAACCTATCAATGCTATTTTCAAAGAATATCAAATTGGAAAACAAGAAAGAAGAAGCTTCAAATTCAAAGAACAATCTACTATCAAATGTTGGAGTTAGTGCATACAAATATTTTTGGTCCTAAAAGAGTAAGAAGTCTTCAAGGTGACAGGTATTTCATGCTTTTAATTGATAATTATTCTAGAATGACATGGATTAATTTTCTCAAATAAAAATCAAAAGCTCTATATAGGTTTAAAGCATTCAAAGTTATGGTTGAGAATGAAATGGATATGAAAATAATATGTTTGAGATATGACAGAGGTGGAAAGTTCACCTCCAATGAATTTAACATCTTTTGTGAGAATCATGGCATAAAGAGGCACTTGTCTGCCCTAGGACTCCTCAAAAAAATGGAGTGGTTGAAAGAAAGAATAGTACTATTTAAGAAGCTACAAGAACAATGATGAAAGAGGAAAATATATTAGAAGTCTAGTGGAGAAAAGTAATTCATACTACTATTTATATACCTAACAAATTTAAAGCAAGAGAAAATAGTACAAAGACTCCCTATGAGCTATGGTATGGAAGAATTCCTACTATCAAGTAATTCAGAGTGTTTGGAAGCAAATGTTATATCAGAAGAGATAAAGATAACTTAAGAAAGTTTGATGTAAGGTATGATGAAGGTATCTTCCTTGGATATTCTACTAGAAGCAAAGCTTATAGGTGTTACAACAAGATATCATATGTTGCAAACCCAAGATTTGTGCTACACAACACAAGGAGACCAATGGTGTACACCTTGAAACAATCCCACCCAATGCAAGCGGGGGGTTCAAACCCATGACCCAAGCTCTGATACCAATTGTTGCACAAATAGCTACCATTGCATCAAAAGATCAACCTGTTAATGCCTGATACAATTACCAGTTAATGAATCCATAGGAGGTGGTTAAGCCATGTTGCAAACCTGAGCGCTACGATGCGTAACCCAAGGAGACCAAGGGTGAACATATTGCAACATATGATAGATGGATATGGATCAGATGAGTCTTGTTGCAAAGAAGAAGAAAAAGTTGAAGAAAGAGAATTGAAGAGGAAGAAGCTTCATAAAAGACTCCTAAAACTCTTAAGTATGTGCAGAAGAATCATTCTAAAAATCCGATCATTGGATACAAGAACAAAGGTGCACTAACAAGAAGGAAAGTTGTTGAAGAACAAGTAAATCTATGTTTACTTTCTGAAGTTGAACCTAAAATAGTGATTGAGACATGCAAAGATGAATATTGGATCAAGGCTATGGAAGAAGAACTGTTGCAAATTGAGAAGAATCAGACTTGAAAACTTTTCCCAAGACTAGCAAACAAGAATGTGTTTGGAACTAAGTGGTTATTCAAAAAAAAAACTAAATGAGAATGGAGAAGTGGTAAGAAACAAGGAAAGGCTTGTGTGTAAATGTTACTCACAAGTTGAAGGAATAAATTTTGAGGAGATATTTGCTTCAATGGAAAGAATGGAATCTATCAAGGTGTTTTTGGATTTTGTAGCACATAAGGATTTCAAAGTATATCAAATGGATGTGAAGTATAATTTCTTGAATGAAGAATTGGAAGAAGAGGTATACTTAGAACAAGTGGAAGGATTTAAATTATCAGACAAATTGGATATGGTCTACAAATTGCAGAAGGCATTATATGGATTGAAGAAAGCTCCTAGAGCTTGGTATGCAAGTTTGGATAAGTATTTGATACAAAAAGGATTCAATAAAAGTACCACAAATAGTAATCTTTACTTTAAAGTTAAAAAATATCAAATCTTGATTGTAGTTGTATATGTTGATGACATAATTTTTGGAGGAAATGAAGCTATGTGTAAGAAGTTTTCATAGGAAATGCAAAAAGAGTTTGAAATGTATATGTTTGGGGAGATGAATTTCTTCCTTGGATTGTAAATAAGAATGATGAATCTCCTAAGGTTAATTAGAGAAAGTATAGATCAATGATTGGTGGAATGCTATATATAAATAATACTAGATCATATATCATTCATGCAGTTTGTCTTGTGGCTATATTTCAAGAAGATCCTAGAGCATGTTACATCAGTGAAGAGGATATTTAGATATTTGAAGGGCACTCTAGATCATGGCTTGTGGTATCTAAAGGATACTGATTTTACTCTGAGTTCTTACAAATATGTATATTGGGTTGGTTGTTTGGATGAAATGAAAATTATAGTGGTCTTGCATTCTTTCTTAGATGTAAGTTGGTGTCATGGCTAAGAAAGAAACAAGATTAAGTTTCTTTATCTAATACAGAGGATGAGTGCATTGCAACAACATATTTTTGCACAAAAGTGTTATGGATGAGATAAGCATTGAAGGATATCAGAGTAGTATATGATGAACCAATTTATATCTTTTGTGATAATACAAGTATAATTAATATTTCAAAGAATATGATAATGCATTCAAGGACAAAACATATCTCAATATGGTATCACTTTATAAGAGAGAAGGTTGTAGAAAATAAAGTTAATCTTGAGTATGTGCCTACAAAGGATCAAGTTGCTGATATATTCTCTAAGGCTCTTCCTAAGGATACATTTGAGTATCTCTGAGAGAAGTTGGGGGTCATTGCCCGTTCTTTGAGCTAGATGCATAAGGAGATGCATCAGTTTGGTGGATTTCAAGATCCATTATTTTGTTTGAATTGATGTTGGTGGCTACCTCTTAGGGGGAGTAGGTAGTAGAATTGTTGCAGTCATGGGGACTAAGTGTTGTCATTATGCATTGGTTGTTGATTGGTATAGTATGGTGTGTTCTCCTAAGGGGTAGTATGCAAAGAAATTGTGAGAAGGTTGATTGATGTCAAAAGGAAATATCAGTGATACAAATATTTAGTCCTTTACCGTTGATGTCAAAGGGGGAGAGAGTCATGTGAAAAAGATAAGCTATTAAGGGAGAGTCATGTGAAAAAGAAGGCAATTAAGGAGAGAGAAAAAATTTTCAATTGTCAAAGGGAGAGAACATAATGAGCTAGTTGAGAAAAGAGAAATGGAAATAGGTATGGAGTAGAGTTGTGTCTTTGATGATTTTTCACATCATGTGTTTCCATCAATGACAAAGGGATAGATTGTTGCAAGTATGAGAAGATTGGTGTTGTCATTGATGTCAAAAAGCTTGTGTTGTCATTGGTGCCAACTATATGAGAAGGAAGAAGATCATTATTGAGATATTGTTGCAAGAGTATGTTGGTATTATTTGTGCTTTGATTAGTTGCATTATGTTGTCATTAGTAAGCTACTGGTGTCAAAATCGAGTGTTTCTTTGATAATATTTTGTCTATGGTTGAGTAAATGATGTAGGTGATGAGGATGTGTCTTTGATTCTTGGTTTTTCAGTGCTTTTGAGAAAAAATGATAAAAAAAGGAAACAATGTGTTGCAGTGTTGTTCTGGGTTACAAAGTACTATTCTCGTGTTGCTTTGCATTTCTTCTAGGTTGAAGATTTACTTGTGTGTTTTAAATATGTTGATGAGAGGTGTTCAGAGGTGTTTTATTCAAAAATTGGTGTGTTGGATAATTGTACAGAAGAAGTTGAGTTCACTAGTGTGTGAATAGTGCATTGTAGAGGTGTCTAGGATAAATGTCTTTGCTCCACATTTCTTTGTAGAGTGGTTTTAGGTATTGCAGATCTAAGGGTGTGTTGATTGTGTTGGTATGTTTTTTCAATCAAGATGGTTCTATTGGAAAAACAAGGATAGACAACTGAGAGGGGGGGTGAATCAGTTTTTATAGAATTTAAACTTATTCAACTTATTCAACCTTTAATCAAAAATCTGATGATTAACAGTGAAAAAAAAAATCAACAACACATCAAAAACACATGAACACCAAGATTTTTATATGTGGAACCCTATTAGGGGAAAAACCATGGTGGATGTTAGTCCACAAGATTATACCCTATTAGAAGTATAATGAAAGAAATGAATGGGGAATGTACTTGCATTCAGGCACACTGCCTAGAGCTCACTGCTCAAAGGGAAGGCTCACTTCCTTATATAGAATAATCAGATTAAATCCATCTAATGAGGTTGAACTGAGAAATTAGCTTCTACAAAATCTTGATGACAATTTCGGTTAGGCACATAAACACTTCTTCACACTTCGCTCAATCTTCTTCACACTCTGCTATGAAATCAAATGATCTGATCTTTATTCACACATTTTGCATACATTCACTAAGCATACACCACACACACACACTTCAAAATGAAGAAACAATCGCTCTTAAATATCCGCTACATGAATTTACATCAACAACTATGTTGACCATAAATAAAGAATAAATTACAACTATCGACCCAATTCATGAACAAATCTCAATGCGCACCAACCTAAGTCAGTCACATAGTAATGAAGACCTAAATCAAAATCCTTGAACATGCCAAACAATAAAATATTATTCCATAAGGATCTGCAACATGCTACCACCATCATGTCGGACAAGAACATAAAACCCTCGAACACAGAAAGGAAAATCTTTGATCATGAGAACACCGATCAATGCAAATGTACCACAATGATAGAGCACAATCTAGAAACATCACTGAACATCTCAAGAGCATACACAACAACTCAATTCATCAGAATTTCATTTTCTTCTTCTAGAAACACTTGCTACAATAACATAATAATTGTAGGAACACAGAACATCATAACTTTCTTCAATCTTGATGTGCACCACTGAAACTTTCGAACAATATACTAGATAGGCTCAATAAAAAAACATTTAATGTGCACCTTCTGACCATCAACGTACAAAAATTTCCATCACTCTAACCTTCTCAGCTTCATAGACTACCTACAATATATTTATTATAATTTTCTCAATATCCTCGACATATACAACCTTCAATCCATTAATGCTAATAGTATTGACATCAATGAAAACTACATATCAGCAACACAACCTCAGTATCCAACAATCTCCCCCTTTGGAATTGATGGTAATACATGATGTGAAAAAAAATACCATCAACACAACTAACTCTTCTCACAATACTCTTCTCCTCTTTTTTTCTACACTTCTCCCCCTTACAGTACATGGTTTTTTCACATTACACTTCTCCAACTTTGAAATCAATGGCAAAGGTATACAAGCTCTTAACCACATCTCATTTGAATCATCTAACTACTCCCCTTGAGTAGCAACCACCGCAAAATCAATCTAAAAGAAAATTTCACTGTAAGTGCACAAATTGATGCAAAGACTTGCATCTTAGTTCATATTAGGAGGGGAAATCACCCCTAACTTTCATTTGAGATAATCAAAAATATCCTTAGGCAATGGTTTAGTAAATATATTTGCAATTTGTTCCTTAGTGGGTACATATTCCAATTTGACCTCTTTATCACTCACCTTGTCTCTCAAAAAGTGATACTTGATAGATATATGTTTTGTCTTTGAGTGTAGTACTAGATTCTTAGAAATGTTTATGGCACTTGAATTGTCACAAAATATAGCAATAGGATCATTATACTCAATTTTGATATCTCTCAGCATCTGTTTCATCCACAATACTTGAGTATTATTATTTGCAGCAACAATATATTCTGCCTCAACAATAGATAAGGAAATAAAGTTATTCTTTTTACTTATCCAAGACCCCAACTTCTTCCCCAAGAAGAATGCACCACCACTTATAATTTTCCTTTCATCCACATCTCCTACCCAATATGCATCTATAAAGGCATTCAAAGTAAAATCATCATCCTTAGGATACCAAAGACCAAAATCAATTGTTCCTTTTAAGTATCTGAAATTTATTTTTACTGCAGTCACATGTGATTCCTACGAATCAACTTGATATTTAGCAACCATGCACACAACATTCATGATGTTTGGTCTGGTTTGAGTCAAATAAAGCAATCCACCAATCATTGACCTATATCTTGTTTGATTAGCCTTAGGAGAATCATCACTCTGTGTTAACTTGCATCCGGTTACCATGGGTGTACCAACTAGTTTTGAGTCTTCCATGCCAAAATTTTTTAGTAACTCTCTTACATATTTGGACTGAAGAATAAAGATTCCATCATCTAGCTGAGTTATTTGCAATCCTAAAAATAATTTCAGTTCTCCTATCATTGAAATTTCAAATTCACTTTTCATTTCATCAACAAACTTCATACATAGGTCATCATCACCTTCAAAAATAATGTCATCAATAAAGACTTCAATCATCAATTCTTTATCCTGATCTAGCTTGAAATACGAATTTTTGTTAGCAGTACCTTTATTGAATCCAAGCTTCAACAAGTATTTATCCAATCTAGCATACCAGGCTCTAGGTGCTTGCTTGAGTCCATATAGAGTTTTCTTCAATCGAAAAACCATATCTTTTTCATCAGTCAGTTGAAATCCATCCGGTTGTTCAATATATACCTCTTCTTCTAATTCACCATTCAGAAATGTTGACTTCAAATCCATTTGATAGACTTTGTAATTCTTAAAAGTAGCATAAGCAAAAAACAACCTTACAACTTCAATTCTAGCAACAGGGGCAAATGTTCCTTCAAAATTAATACCTTCCATCTGCAAATACCCTTTGCATACCAGTCTTGCATTATTCTTGATCACTTCACCTTGTTCATTCAACTTATTCTGAAAGACCCATTTGGTTCCAATCACACTTTTGTCTTGAGGTCTAGGAACAAGAATCCATGTATCATTTTTCTCTATCTGCATCGATTCTTCCTTCATTGCTTCCATCCAATATTCATCTTTGCATGCCTCATTGACATTTCTAGGCTCAGTCTTGGATATCAAACAATATTCTTTTGCAATCCTTCTTCTAGTCTGCACACCTTTGTGCTTGTCTCCTATGATCTAACTTTCAGAATGGCTTCGCTTTACATAACTTGGAATTTTGGGTTCTTCTATGCTTTCTTCTGCATTTCCACTGTCTTCTCCTTCATGATTTTCTTGATTCACCAGAACAATTTGAACTTGATTATGTGTCTACGAATTCTTTCCATTCTCAGTATTATCTTGTTGGTCATCTGAATCATATCCACAATACCTGGATGATCTAACAGTGTCTTCATCAACTCTGACATTTGCACTCTCAACTATTTTCTTCAATCTTCTATTGTAACACTGGTTGGCTTTGCTCTTAGTAGAGTAACCTAGAAAGATTCCTTCATCACTTCTAGCTTCAAAATTTTGTATATCTTCATCTCTTTTGATATAACATCTACTTCCAAATATTTTGAAATATTTAACAGTAGGCTTATAACCAAACCATAGCTCAAAAGGAGTCTTACCAGAATTACCATTGACATTCACCTGGTTGATAGTATACATAGCAGTTCTTACAACTTCTCTCCAATAGATATGAGGAACATTACCTTCCAACATCATAGTTCTGGAAGCATCTAAAATTGTTTTGTTCTTTCTCTCAACAACTTTGTTCTATTGTGGGGTCCAGGGAGCAGATAACTATCTTTTTAATCCATGCTCTTCACAAAATGAATTGAACTCCTGGGAAGTGAATTCACCACCTCTGTCTGATCTCAAACATTTGATCTTCAAACCTATCTCATTCTCTACCATAGCTTTGAAGCTTTTGAATTTATCTAATGCCTCATGTTTTTCTCTTAAGAAATAAACCCATACTGTTATAGAATAATCATCAATAAGCAACATAAAGTACCTTTCTCCTTGTACACTTCTGATTCTAGATGGACCACATAGATCAGTATGTACCAAATCTAGTACTCCATTGGAATGATGTTGTTGCTCTGAAATGAAATTATTGTCTGCTTTTCCATCTGACATTCCTTGCATATAGTGTTAGTAGGCTTCACTAACTTAGGTAGATCTTCATCTTCTTGTGTGGAGCTTATTTTGACAATGTTATCAAAATTTGCATGACACGACCTTCTATTCCATAACCAACTTACATCAACTTGAGAAATCAAACAAATTTCACTAGCAACATTTAAGTGAAAAATATTACCTCTTGTATTTGTACCTGAAGCAATCACATTTTTAGAGCTTCCTAGTATCCTGCACTTATCATCTTTGAACTGAAGATTGTAACCTTTGTCAACCATTTGTCCAACATTCAACAAATTGTTCTTCAAACCTTCAACATTTAGGACATCATTGGTATTACATTTACCACCAAGATAAATAGTGCCTCTACCACAAATCACACCAATATTGTTATCTCCAAATCTTACAACATCACCATCATATTTTTCCAAGCTTAGAAACTTGCTTTTGTCACCATTCATATGATGTGAGCATCCGTTGTCAATCACCCACTGATCCTTCTCATCAATATTGGCTGCACGATATTTCTCAATATTCTGATTACTAGTTGATTCAGTGGACACCAGACCATTTTTCTTGATAGCAATGAATACCCATTCATCTTCATTTCCAGTTTCGTTTATCATTTTCATCATTAGTAACACATTCTTCAACATAATAACATTTCTTTTGAAATCTAGACTTATTAGGTTTATACTTAGAAACTCTTTCAGGACACCTTGATGCAAAATGACCTATCTTATTGCAAGATAACCATTTAATAGGAAACTTTCCTTTGTACTTACCTTGTCCTCTAGCTTCTCTTTTCACAATTAGTGCTTCCAGTTCTTCTAGCTCTCTTTCTTCATCTTCAATCAATTTCATTTCATCTTCATACTTGAATGTATTCCTAGAGCTCTCTCTCAGATCATATCTCTGTTGAATTTTTTCGGATACAGTATCTTTGAATTTAGACTCTGTCTTAGGAGAAGATTCACCAAATTCACTCAACTCAAAGGCAACAAGTTTTCCAATCAACACGTCTCTTGTTACATTTGTTACTATCCTAAGCTCTTCAATAGCATGAGATTTTGTTTTGTAAGAAGTAGGCACAGATCTAAGTATTTTATGAACAATCACATCTTCTTCCAAGATTCCACTGACACATCTAATGCCCATCACTAGTTCATTTACCTTTTGCGTGAAAGAAAGAAAAAAATCATCTTCACTCATCTTCATGTTCTCCCACTTGCCTTTCAGACTTTGTAGCTTAGCAACTTTCACTAGTACATCTCCTTCATACAATGTTTCCAACTTTTTCTAGATCTCATCTGCAGTCTTCATACCTATCACATTTGTCATCTCTAAATATGTCAAAGTACTTAGAAATGATTCTATAGCTCTGGTATTAGTTTCTGCTTCTTTGATCTCATCAACAATAGAGGGACCATTATGAGGAATAGTATATGCATTCTTTGTAATATTCTAGAAAGTCTCACCAATGCACTTCAAATAACACTTCATTTTGAATTTCCACAGGGAGTAGTTTGTACCTTCAAATCTAGGACTACCCTTCCTATATGATACCATATCAGATCACCTCAAGCTATTAAACTTCTTCAGAGGAACTAGTTCTGATACCAATTGTTGGAAAAACAAGGATAGACAACTAAGAGGGGGGTGAATCAATTGTTACAAAATTTAAACTTATTCAACCTTAATCAACCTTTAATCTCAGATCTGATGATTAAAAATGAAAACATAAATAAAAAACACATCAGAAACACATGAACATCAAGATTTTTATACTTGGAAACCCTATTAAGGGAAAAACCACGGTGGATGTTAGTCCACAAGATTATACCCTATTAGAAGTATAATGAAAGAAATGAATGAGGAATGCACTTGCATTTAGGCACATTTCCTAGAGCTCACTGCTCAAAGGGAAGACTCACTGCCTTACATAAAATAATCAGATTAAAGCCATCTAATGAGGTTGAACTGAGAAATTAGCTTCTATAAAAGCTTGATGACAGTTTCGGTTAGGCACATAAACACTTCTTCACACTTTGCTCAATCTTCTTCACACTCTACTCTAAAATCAAATGATCTAATCTTTATTCACACATTTAACATACATTCATTGAGCATACACCACACACACACACTTCAAAATGAAGAAATAGTCGCTCTTAAATATCTGCTACATGAATTTACATCAACAACTCTGTCAGCCACAAATAAAGAATAAACTACAACTGTCAGTCCAATTCATGAACGAATCTCAATGCACACCAACCTAAGTTGATCACATAGTAATGAAGACCTAAATCAACATCCTTAAACACACTAAACAATAAAAGATTAGTCCATAAGGATCCCCAACATGCTACCACCATCATGTTGGCCAAGAACATAAAACCCTCAAACACACAAAGGAAAATCTTTGATCACGAGCACACCGATCAATGCAGATGTACCACAATGATAGAGCATGATCTAGAAACATCAATGAACATCTTAGGAGCATATGCAACAACTCAATTCATCAGAATTTCATTTTCTTCTTCTAGAAATACTTGCTATAGTAACGGAATAACTGTAGGAACACAAAACTTCATAACTTTCTTCAGTCTTGATGTGCACCACTGAAACTTCCAAAAAACATACTAGATAGGCTCAGAAACAAACCCTTTAATGGGCACCTTCTGACCATCAACATACAAAACTTTCCATCACTCTGACCTTCTCAGCTTCATAGACTGCATGCAATATATTTATTACAATTTTCTCAATATCCTCGACATATACAACATTCAATCCATTAATGCTAATAGTGTTGACATCAATGACAACCACATATCAACAACACAACCTTAGTATCCAACAGGTTCAAGGTTTGGTGATTCACAAATTAGATTCTTAAGTAACATTTTATGGTAGAGCTGTTTGAGTGTACTAGGTGTGTACATTTCTCAGGTGAAATTAATTGCGAAGGAGTTTTTTGGATTTCAGGGTGTTTTTGGAATATTCTAGATCATGTTCAATCATGGTGCGTGGTTTGAAAGTCATCCTTGGATTTAAGGAAGCTTGTACTTAAAAGTTTAATGGTGTTTACACTAACTATATTGGATAATTATTGTTTAGAGAAGCATGTGGCTGAGTGGTATTGTATATTCTGGTCCCAAATAAGGAATGGTGTGGTATGATTTCACTTCTATCCACCAAAAAAGTGTTTCAGTGCCAAACTAATTTGTATTTGCATGGTTAATGTGCATAAATGACCTTGGAGAAGGGTTTGAAGGTTGAAAATGGTATAAATAAGAGTTAAGCTATTGAGGAATAATGAGATAGACAAGAGAGATGTGAATGATGCAAATTGTAGAGCATCGGAGAGTGAATTTGAGGAGTGCAGTATGAGATTTCATGTGTTAGACTACTGGATGCAATGAGCATAATGTGTTTACAATTCTCCAGTCAAGTTGTGAAGGTGTTGATGATATTGTGGTGGATTTATCTATTGCACTGAGATGGATTTCTCTATGTATTATTCTTCTCTATCTCCTTTTCTATTCTAGCAGTGAGCATTTCTTTCTTTGGGCAGTGAGCCCTCCGATAGTGATTTCTATTGTATTCGATGTTGAAGTTACTTTATATTATGAACTAATCCTTGTTCAACAAAAACTACCAAGCCTTTGCGATTTTATTTTTACCTTTGCGGCTGTGCCTTACTTTTTAAATGCTCACTGCCCTCGGTGTGCTCCACGTGGCTTCTTCGCCAAGCTTTCTACTTTTTATGTCACTTCGATTTTCGCTGGTCTCCATCTATGTGCCACGTGGTTTTTTCTGGTTGCTTTCTGAACTGGGCCCACCTTGTACTTTCTTTCACTCGGCACGCTCCTCGTGGCTCCCTCTCGGAGCTTTTCGCTGGGCATCTCTTCAACTTTTTTTTGGGCTCCGTCTGTGTGACACGTGGCGGTTGCTGCTACGCCAGTTGCCTTGGAAATGCTGTTACACCTTTTGTACTCGCCTGCTGCCGCATTTCCTACTATGGTGCCAGGTGTTCATTTCTGCTGTTGCATGGTTTTCTATTTCTTGTCATGGCTTCGTTGGCATGCTCCTGGGTGATCGATGTTTGCTATGGCAGCTCGAGGTGATCTGGGCCATTGGTCTCTACTCGTGGTTTTCCTTCTCTTGGAACATTTCAGGTGGTGGGATGGCCTATAAATACAACCATGTTTCTCTTTATTGAGGTTGTTGATTAAGTTTGTGAAAACTCTTGAGCACTGGGAAGAAGACCTTTGTAATAATTTTATTCAATTTGAAGACTCTAGACTGTGCCAAATAAATTCGGCCTTTCTATTTTTCATGCATTTAGTGAGACTATTGGTTTGTGCTGTTATCTTCTTTTATTGTATGAATGCCTGTTCTTCAGCTTTTGTAATCCTTCATAACTCAATAAATACAGATCATGTTTCTTTGACTCTTCTATGTTAGCTAAAAGTTATGCTAATATTATGTTATGAAAATTAAAGGGTACTCTAACGTTTTAAGTGCTTTTGAGAAAATTAACTTGATGAACAACAATTTAGTGGTTCAGGCCTTTGCATTCTACACTATGCTCTAGTGAATTTGTTTAAGATTTTGGTGCATCGCCTGTAGTGTAGATTTTATATTTCTGCTATCTTTCTCACCTTTTACTCCCCCCACTAAACAAAGAGCCGGCTTTGGTAAAATCTCGAAGGTCACTTAGCTAGCGCACAATGTCCCCCAATAGCTAAGTTTCCCATGAGACTGTTGCTACATTGAAAATTCTGCGTCAACAGTTCTTTTTTTAGCATGCCTAGTGGGACCTCGAACTAGCATGTTCGCCTAGTTTTATAAGTGTTTATGAGCATCGGCCTGTAACTAGGTCACAGATTGCAAGAGTCCCTAGCCAGCTCGTACCACCATTAGTTTCTATGCACACAAGAGGTCGACGAGGTAGCCCTTCACCTCCCTTGTCTTCTCCGTCGCCTCCTTCCCCGCCGTTGCCTGCTCCACCTTTACCTATGGCTGCTAGAAATTATGTAGCCTGGGACTCCGACAGTCCTTTAGTTGCACCTGTGCCTCCTACAGTATGGGCTCCCATCCCCGCTTTTTCTCTAAAAACTATCCCTAAGTATTACGGGGACGAGTCAAAGACACCAACGAAACATCTACAAGATGTAGTAGATGTATGTTTGGTACACAACGTATCAAATAAAAATGTAGCTCTTAGGTTGCTGGCCACCTCCTTCTGAGGAAATGCACTAAACTGGTACATGACTCTCGAAGCTAGTACTATTGCAACTTGGGACCAGCTCTAAACTCCATTTTATTAGGGTTTCTCCAACGCTGGTGACAAATATTCATTGTACCATCAATTGGAAAATATAAAGCGAGCTCATCATGAAGCTCTATCTGATTTCAATGCGAGGTTCCATTCGACCTGGAAGAGAGTGCCTATTGGTAGTTGTCCACCTCTGGATTTGGCATTTATGTTCTACTTAAAGTCAATCAACCCTGAAATTTCCATGATGTTATAGGCTCTTGGTGGAGAGACTCTTCCTGATGCTTATGCCTTGGATGTCGCTACAAAAAATAATTTGATCGCCACAGGAAAGTTGGCGTCGAGACCCATCATACCATTGTTTCCTGAATGCAACGCCGCATAAGCCGATGTTCGTTTGACCAGAGCATCTACGGATTCCCCCAATCTATGTATGTGTATCCTAGAAGTGCTTCGAGCATAGCTCTGATAATAGCTCCTATGCCTAATCCCTTGGCTATTAAGATGAACGAGATGAGAGAATAGATGTAGGCCATGACTAATGAATTAACTACTTTGAAGTGGCAACAATATAGCTATCAAAAGCTAGCTTACCAGAGTTACCAAGGTGAAAAAGCTCTGTACCAATCAAATCAGTGGTAGGATAGGTCATGTGGAAATACCTTGGCTCAACTGAGTAACTAGATGGTTTCAGTAACCTTGCCGATGTAGACCGTTCATCCTAGTTCGAATAAAGAGCTGGTGGTTGGACAAAATAACTTAGTTGAAGATGCCAATTCATGGTGCTTTCCTTACAATGATGCACACATGCCAAGAAATTGTCTGCAGGGAAACTTGCAACAAAAGATCACAGACCAACATAGCCAAGGCGGCACACCTGACCCTGACAACCAATCATATGCCTCTCAGCAGCTCGCTACTCAAATGCAAGGGATGTCTATTCAACAAGAATCAAACATTGTTCCAGACCAAACTCTCTTTTCTTGGATGGAAGGGGAAGAGTCGGCATTTCCGAATGACATCCCTATGGATAAAGTTCCCTGAGTGCAATTTGACTACAACACGCATTCAAAGCGTAGATTCACTGAAGAGTTCATAGCCTTTCCTACCAATGCTTCATCGCAACCAACGCCTAGCCCAGTGATAGGCCTATTGCCAATCCCACCACAGTCTAAGGTGACTATTCCTAGCTCTCTGAGTCCACTTCTTGCGAAGGTGAAGGCTCCATTGATCACCCCTATTGTTGCCAAATAGCCAGATGCACCGGTTGCGAAGTCAATATCAGCTGCAAAACCTAAAGAGCAAGCAAATGCGACTCACCAGTCGAGAGCGTAGTTCAATGTGGTGGAACAACTGAAGAAGTCATTTGCCAACGCTTCTCTATGGGATGTCCTGGGTATTCCGAAGCAGAAGGTACTATTACAAAAGGCTTTGTCGGGAGAGGAGGATGCGAAGGTACCTACTCAGTCTAATGAAGAGAAAGTATCTAGGCCTGACCTGGATAAAGTGCTAACAATTTAACCAAAGGAGAAGCTCGAGTCTAGAAAAGAAAGTAATCCTAAACCTAGGCCTTTCTTTCTAACACTTATTATTGGCGACAAGTTGTTACATAATTGTATGATCGACTCTGGTGCTAGCACCACCACCATGCCAAAGCAAGTAGCTGATGTTTTGGGTTTAAAATATGAGCCTCTGAACAAAGGAGTCATGTAGCTAGATGGAAATAAGGTTGATACCATCGGGGTAATCAAGGGATTACCTATGAATTTGTTTGCCTTCCCTAGTATCACCGTAAATCAGGATACCGTACTCATTGATATTCCTCCTCTATTTGGAATTTTTTTTGTCCCAAGAATTCACAACAAATGTCGGAAGATATCTAGCACTGGATTGGTCACACCTGATTTTGAGGGCCAAACATGGAGCCAAGATGAAACTATTGTCAGAAAATTTTCATTCCGAACATGTTGCTGACGAGGACCTGCTGAAATTTGAAGCAACACATACTTCAATCACTCGGGAAGAGAGGTTCAATGTGGAATTTCTGGAAGAAGAGGAGGCTACTAGCTCCCAGACAAAAGATGAAGAAAATTTGTTGAAAGAGTTTATTGATATAGACCCTTTCAGGAATTACCATGCAACTGGTCTTAGAACCTATGTTATACATGAAGAGGGGTAGATTATGCCCAAAGTTACTAAGGAGCTCGGAGGTGAACAATCTTTAGAATTATGGACTTTGTACTTCGGTGGCGCAAGATGTAGAGTAGGAGCTGGAGCGGGGATTTGTTTGATATCCCCTTTCAAGGAAAAGATCTTGAGGTCGTATCGCTTCCATTTTGCGTGCTCAAACAACGAAGTAGAATATGAAGGTCTTGTCCATGGTTTAAGCCTTGTGGAACAAATGGGTGTAAAGCATATAACTGTGTTCAGAGATTTGGAGTTGGTGGTCAACCAAATCTGTGGAATTTTTGCTGCAAAGAATATTTGTATGCGATTCTATCGACATAGAGTCTAGGATCTGATTGAAAACTTTGAGGCATTCAATATTTAGGCTATTCCAAGGGAGAAGAATTCTGAAGCCGACAGAATGGCAACTATCGGGGCTCAATTTGAGCCGGCCTCCAAATTATTGAGAAATAAGCATGCGGTGAGGGTAATTGTAAGACCCGCTATTCCAGATAACAATCAAGATTGGCAAGTGTTCGATAGTGATGCTCATATTGCATCATTCCTCTAGTCATCTGGAGAATTTTCCAATCAACTACAAGGAGATCACCGAAGCTTATGGGAATCAAATTATCTAGTTGAAATCCAATAAGCTTCTGAGAGGGCTAGTCACTCTAGAGAGCCTATTTGATTCTGATGATGGAACGAGAGACAAAAGGAAGCTCATGGCTGACAAAGGCGATTACACCGATTTGCATATTGGGGAAGACAAAAATCTTAAAGTCGAGAAAGAAGTTTCTCAGAAGAATAAGGATAGATTAAGGCATTTATGTGAAGAATATCTGAGTGTAGTAGCCTGGTTATATGATGATCTTAAAGGATACGATCCTGGGATCATCGAGCATACAGTTGAGTTATCAGAAGGAGCGAAGCCAGTTCGTCAAAGGAAGAGACCTATGAACCTAAAGATAGAATATCTCATGTCACAGGAGTTGAATAAATTGATCACATCACGAATAGTGTTTTCGATCAAACATAGCACTTGGGTATCAAACCTTGTACTAGTTCAGAAAAAAAATGGAGATATATGACTGTGTGTAGACTTTCGAGACTTGAATAGAGCATCTTTAAAGGATCATTACACCCTACCATCAATGGAGGTAATTCTACAAACCGTAGCTAGCTTCAAAATGTTTTCAATGTTGGACGGTTTTTCGGGCTACAACCAGATTCTGGTAAAGGAAGAGGACCAACACAAGACATCATTCACCACAAAGTGGGGGACTTATGCATATGCCAAGATGCCTTTTGGACTCTTGAATGCCAGAGCCACTTTTAGAGAGCCATGGATATTGCCTTTAAGGATTTGATCCACAAAATTATACTCATCTATCTAGATGATTTGACAGTATTTTTGAAATCTGTTGATGATCATTTTGATCATTTGGAGCTTGTCTTCTAGAAGTGCCAGGAATTCAAGATTTATTTAAACCCGAAAAAATATGTGTTCGGAGTCCCCCAAGGGAAGCTTTTGGGGTATGTTGTCTCTAAGGAAGGTACTGCCATTGATCCTGAAAGAATTGATGCGATCCAGGAGCTCCCATTATCTATCAACAAGAAGGGCTTGCAGTCATTTCTGGGTAAGGTCAACTTCATTAGCCGATTCATCACAGATTTTGCAGGGACCGTTTGGCCTATTACCTTAATGCTAAAGAAGGACCATATTTTCAAATGGATGATGGAAGCCAGAAAAGCTTTCGAGCTTATAAAAGAGGCTATTTCTTCTGCTCCTGTGTTGGTAAACGCCGACCTGTCAAAGGATTTTATTATGTATATTTTTGGTGGTGGCAACAGTATCACCACTGTGCTTATGCAAAAAGATGATGAATAGAAAAGGGGGTCCCTTGTTTCCTTCTACTCACAAACCTTAAAAGAGTACGAGGTGAAGTACAAATTTGTAGAAAAATAGGCCTTTGTTATTGTTAAAGGACTTAAAAAGTTTCGAAATTTGATATCATACAATAAGGTGATCATTTGTGTACCGCATCCTAGTGTGCGAGAGTATATCATGGAGGGAGAAATCATAGAGAAGAGAGCTAATTGGATCACCAAGATCCTAGAATATGATATTGAAGTTAGACCTATCAAGACTATCAAAGGAAAGGGACTGTGTGAGTATCTCACGGAAAACAGTGAAACAGTGACAGAGCTTGAGGCTCCAATACTTGTGTTATTGAACAAAGAAAATTCTTAGGGTGACTGGCTTGAAGATAGAATAAACTTCATGTAGACGGGAAGGTATCTGATCAATCTACCTTCTTTTAAAAGGCATTTCTATCATTTGCAAAATAGTAATTATGTTCTCCTAGAGGGTGTCTTGTTTAAAAGAAATTTTAATGGCGTCCTGCTAAGGTGTGTAAATGAGGAGCAGGCCAAGAAAATATTAGATCAATACCACAATAGCCCAGCTGGAGGACATTTTTTTGCAAGGACCATGACGATTAAAATTATATGTGTTGGTTGTTTTTGGCCAACACTCTTCAATGATGCATTTTTACTGATTAGGTCTTGCAATGAATATCAGTTTCATTTCGGGAAGAGAAAGAATGCTGCTGTGCCATTAAGGCCTACAATAGTAGAAGAACCTTTTTCTCAATGGGGTTTAGATTTCATTGGGATGATTAACCCTTTCTCCTCAACTGGACACAAGTGGATATTGACAACTACAGACTACTTCACTAGGTGGGTAGCAGTAGTGCCATTAAAAAATGCAACAGAAGCAGAGATTGTTAACTTCTTAGAGGAGTTGGTAGCCAAATTTGGCCCACCCAAAACAAGCATCTCTGATAATGCTAAGGCATTCCTCGGATCGAAGATGAGCCAGTTCGCATTAAAGTATGGGGTTTTCCTAAAAACCTCTTCTAACTATTATCCCCAGGGGAATGGCCTCGCAGAGTCTACCAACAAAAACCTCATTAGGTTAATAAAAAAAATAGGCTCGAAACACCAGAAAGAATGGCATAGGAACCTCCGGACAGTGTTGTGGGCAGATCGAATCATGCCCAAACAAATACTGAAGGCATCTCCTTATGAGATGGTGTACGCAAAGGAGGCATTGCTGCCTATTGCCATGGAAATCCCTACCCTGCAGTTGCTTAAATCTCTAGAAATTGAACAAAATAGAGCAATGGAGGTAAGGTTTTTCAAGCTACTCGAAGTACAGGAAAAATGAGAGCACGCCCTTGAGGCGATGAACAACCGCTAGCAGGTGGTTAAGAAATGGTTTGATAAAAAGGCATTGGATTAAGAGTTACAACCCGGGGACTTGGTGCTCAAGTTGAATGAACGTGGAGCAAAGCCTAGTTAGCACATTAAATTCGATAGCCTCTGGGAAGGGCCTTTCAAAATTACCCAGTATAAATAGTTCAACTCTTTTGAGTTGGAAGACGAAGAAGGTAATGCCCTAAGTATTCTAGTTAATGAAATACATCTTAAAAAAATTCATTAATTCTACCTGTGTGAAGGTTGTGTGAATTGTAAATATGTAATTAATTTTTCCTGTTTTAAAATTTTGGATCTTCTTAGTGCTTTATGATAATAGCAATGGTGCAAGAAATTAAAAGAACATTGTAAATGGGCCAAGATTTCTGAAAAAATATATATTATATATATGAGTTGAAAATTTACATTATATTGGGGGGCTAGTGGCCTTGTATTGATATTTACATATGTCCGCTATGAAGCGGAGCTTGAAAGTTAAAAAACAAAAAAATTGGGGACCATTTTCTTTCTCAAGTTATCAGTGGGAAGGACTAGCAATTGCAGCAATAGGCAGCGCGAGATCAGGGAACACCATTCTTTCAAAATCCTCGTACCATTGGAGGTTTTGGAATGCTTCAATGTAATGCACACGCATGAGGAAGTAGCAACAGTCGTGGACCTTGGCATGATGCTCCTCATGAGTCTTCAAATCAAAGGCGAAGAGGAAGGGCCTGGTTGGAATAGGTCCTCCATGCAGTTGTAGCAAGTGAATGTTACAAATTGAAGGGATCCCACAATCAAATTGAGCCGCGTGCATGATCTGCTCCAGACCTCTGAGGTAGCATCGAGCGAAAACCTGCTTTGTCAGCTTTAAGATCTTGTGCTTGGAAACGCTGATGTCTAGTAGCGAGGCAACAAAGTGGGAGCAGATGCTAGTATTTACCTGGTACTGTTCCTCATACTCTACGCAATCTTTACCCAGGACCCACTTAATTGCCTTCACATACAATAGGTTTTTCACACTTGTCATACGTTTTAGGCTCCTACACCTAATTTTTCCTAAGAAGGTAGCTTGAGTCTTCTTGCAGACTAACCTTATTGGTGTTTCCATGCTGTTTGCTTTTCTGGCTAGAAAAAAATGAAATTGCTAAGATAGGAAAAGCTTGTTAAACTAGGAATGCTAGGAAACATTATGATTTGCAATGTTTCCAAGGTTCTTATTTATAGACTGGCTAGGGTTCACCAGCCGAGGTAAGCCATAATTACGACTGAGCCAAAGTGTGTCACCAAGCCTCGATTTTCAGTGTTGCGGCATGTGAGGTGATGGGAATATGCAAGTACAGTTGCAACTTGCTCTGTCCAAGTTGCCAAATTCATTAGAGGTTGGCCAGGTGCCAGCATAAGGAGCTATCGTCCCATCCGAATCAAGGAAAATCTTAAAGACAGGTTGTTGGGTGATGTACCCATGTATGTTCAAGAAAAATCAGTAAATGCATAAAGCTTGCAAAAGTGTTTTGTAAGGTTGTCTTGGTTCGTCGTTCAAGAAAATCAGGCACCACTTCACATGAAAATATGTCTCTTAAATATAGAGATAAAATTGTCAAGTTGGCAATCCTTTCGCACACACGAAAGGCTGGTGACGTGTATGGCAACTATGTCTGAATGGATGACACGTACCCTTCTCGGTCATCTTTCATGAAGATCAAAAAGGCAGGTTAGGCATGCAGAGCATATTAATTACAAGGAGTTATCTAAAGAAAAAACAGCTAAGGCATTCATAAGAGAGAATTTTTTTTTCTAGAAAAGCTAAGTCATTTGCGAAAGTTTGCAAAAAAGTTCTTGCGAATACCAAAAATGGCTGAGATTGCAGAGAACCCAACACAGGCCCTGGCCCCAACAAATATAATCGAGCAAATGAGAAGGGAACCCTGCGTGCAGCTCTACAATAAGGAGTCTTATGCTACTCCAGACATCCCCACAAAGCCTTGCTGGCCGTTCACCAGTTAGGTGGACCAGAGAATACTAAACACAATTCCTCACAGAGATCAGGCTTTGGTTGCAAAGGATTGGGATAAAGTCTTTGATCCTGAGCTATCTCACAATCCTAAGAGCCTTAGGGAGGCCGCATGTGAGAAAATGAAGAATGTAGCAGACCCTTTCAACAAGCGTCTATGGTTATGTGGGATTCCATAGTACATGGTTATTTTGGTACACCCTTGCCCAGAAGTGGTGGTAGTGTGCGTGGCATGCTTTGACCCAGACACTAGAGTGATAAGCGACACTAATTTTAGGATAGTCATTAGCCCCGAAGCCATTCAGGATATGCTGTGCGTCCCGCTCCCCTTGACCCGGGAGGTTGAGATTTTTGAAGTGAACATAATGCAACAAAAGTGGGGAGGGCTCCAAAAGGTGCAACAGTTTTACCACTCCAAAATCAATCAGCCGACAAGTAATTCAGCACCGCCCAAGTTTCCTTTTGGTCTGAAGGCTCTGAAAGGTGGGTCTTCCTCTGTCGCTTCTATGCTAGTGCTGGTGTGTGGTCTAGATACAGACAAACATGTTTTTGAGTTTCAAATGTGCCTCAACTTTATGTTAAAGAGGAATCATGAGGCTCCACTCCTGGATTTTGCAAGAGTTATTAGTGATGGGATTTGGCAGCAGCTGCAAGAATTCTAGGTCGGCTCTAAGTTTAGATATCCCTCCTTCCTAGCCTACTTGATTTTACATCAGAATCTGGATTATTTTTTGACATTTATGTTTCTGGATATTTTTGATGAAGGTGGATTGAGAAAGCCAATTTCAACATGGACTCCTATCATGTTGAAACCTTTGATTACTATGTGTTTTCGAATTTATTCTTGACCTCAACTCTGAGGGCTTTGGATGGAGCTGGCATCAATATGACCGCACGCATATCGCCCCGATAGAAGTCCTGGTTGGGAAAGTTGGTACCACCATGTGATTGGTTCTTTGGCATGGATTTCACCATACTCCGCATGCGAGGTTTCGCCCGGGAGCCCTTCCGGCTCCCCCATTTTATTTTGGACACAGTGCTGGCCTTGGAAGTAATGATGCAGCTATGTACTATTGACAATGATTACTGGGAGGGAAAACATTTAACCTCCTATTTGTTGCTGCCAATCATGTTTGGTTCTGTGTTGTTGATCAAGAAAAGGACTTCGAAGATTGATACTTCAGAGATTCTGCTTTCAATGTTGGGTCATTTCGGGTTGGTGTTGATAAATGATACCTGACATTTCAACCCCAAAAATAATTTATCAGGGGTTGGTATCAAAATCCCACATTCGCCTCGGCCATTCTGGGACCCTCAGAGAAATGTTGAGGAGGGGGATTTAAATTTATATAGAGGCCTTGAATATTTGCCTACTGTGGATGAGCGACCGCCATGGCCGAACTTTTACTATATCATGGGGAAGGCCAACCCAAGGTAGAAGATCAACCCGTCCCTGTGCACTCAATTGAATAAACTCAATTGGACATCCGAGAAGATTCAAGACTTTTGGATATACTAGAAGGAGACTCTGGAAACTGACAAGCTTCACGAAGAAGTGGCCCTTGATGAAAGATTTGATGATATCTAGGAGAGGGAGCATCCAGACTTAGAAAGGTCTCTGAACCGTTCAACGTCCGTGCAACATTATAAAAGGGAAGAGATTGCCACGGAGCCTAGGGAGGAGGTAATTCAAAATCCCCCTGCCATTGTCGAGAATCTAATGCATGAGAAGGATATTGGTAAATAACTTGCACAGGAGGAGCATTCACACGCACAAATATCAGAGCCATCCAACTCCTCTAAATCATCAAGGAAGCAGGTGAGGACTACCAGTGATCAGAGGTGGGTCATTGTTGACCTCGATGATTATCCGGAGGAAAAGCGGCAATGAATCGGAGAGTTTGATGGACAAGAAGAGCGGAAAATGGAGGAAGCAGTTGAAATTTTTGTAGCTCCGCATGAGCCTCAGGTAATATTTCCTCTCTCTTCTCTCTCTACCATGTCTCTGGTCTCTTCTTCGTCTGCCCCTATTTTTTCATCTGCACCAGTTTTCTCTATCGCCAAATATCCCGGGTAGTCTAGTCTTACCCCTCTTGGTTTTCCACTGTCATCCTTCGCTTTCCATCCCTTACCCGAAACACAATTTGGTGTAAGTACTGGGCTTGTGAGCCAACAATTTCTATCTCCAAGGCCCAGCCCTGCAGTTGGCGCATCTCCAACATTTCCCTATATGGGACTATCATCCCCTCTGAGTGGCCATTTCATTCCACCATTCTCCCTGGACATTATAATGAGGCCCAACAAGACTTTTGATGCATTGAGTACATTGTTTTTCCCACTAGCCATCCCACAAGAGTTCCCTTTTGCTAGTGGCCTGGGCATCCCTACCCAAGAATATTTTTCGTAGGTTGATGCAAACAAGAGTGCCCAGGCTAATCGTATCAATAAAAGAAGACAAAAGGATGCAACTAGGCAGACACAGTCTCTCTTGCAAACTGTATTTAATAAAAGTCAAAATTCCTTGATGTTTGCAAAAATCAATCCCACTGTGATTAAACTAGTAGGAGAGATGCTACCGAGTGATTAATCTGTAAATTCTATCGAGCTAGATTTATAGTAGGCCCACCCATGAGATAAGGTCGAGCTAATGGAGGAGACCCAGAAAATTGTGACCACTGATTACCTCAAGCTTAACCGCCAGGCGAAGAAAAAGGATGATCAGATAGTGGAGCTCAAGGGTAAGGTCGACATTTGGGTAAACAAGTTTAAAGTCCAAGAGAATGAAATAAGTCACATTGAGAAGGAGAGGAGTGCTTTCAAAATTCAAATCAAGGAGCTGCAATATATGAGCATGAAGATCATTCCAACTCTCTAGCAAGAGGTCAAGCAGAGCCGAGCAAATGAGGAGAAACTCTGCGCTGAGTCCATGCTGCTAAGTGAAGGAATGAAGGAGCTCCGGTAGAACACAAATGCTGAAATTAATTAAATGAATTCCAATTTGGAGTTGGAAATTCAAAAGGCAAAGTAGACCAAATTAGCCCTAGAAGAAAAAGAAAAAGAGGTTTCCACTCTAAAGGAGCAGGTGTCCACATTGGGCATAAATTTGTTAGAGCTAAGGGTGATTTTTAGCAGCAGAGAAGTGGAATTGGCTACCCTAAAGACCCAACCTCTCGCGCCCTAGATGAGCTCGTTGGAGATTTCCAAAGAGTTGTATGCATCATACTAGGACAAGGTGAAGGCATTGTCCCTTACTCTTCAGCCCACCTTAAAATTTATGGCGCAAGCGGCTAGCCTTTGTGGAATAGTGAGTGAAACAATACAATAGGTTCAGGACCTAACTTTTGACAAGGTTCCAGAGGCTAGGATTTTATTGGGCAAGTTGTATACTGCTTCCGATGAATCTTTGGGCAGCCTGGGCATTGATGATCGAACAACGACGGCCATGGGCGTAAGCATCCTCATCTCTATGCACGAGGTTGCTCAATAGGTAGCAGAATGTAGGGCTTGGCTAAATCAGGTTACCAGTGACATGCAAGTGAAATTTTCTTGCTTAACTCAGAGAGGCCTTCCTTTTCCCTTCATTGTAGATCAGGCGGTAGCGGGTGTGGAACACATTGTTGTTATGATTGAAGAGAAGAAGCAGGACCTTTCTGTCTTCCAATCTTTTGATCAATCTTCGATCGCCGAGGAAATTGAGGGGATCGTGCATCGGCTGGTACAACTCTTTTTCCAATTGGAATTGGAAACAAAAGTATCAGGAAAATTGCCTTTCAAGGCAATTATCGATCTTAGGCTGGCTCATGAGAATCTGCGAGCTCTCTTCGTGCCATTGAACAAAGTCTGGACCAGTCTGCAGGCTGCCCTCTCAAGGTTGTGAGTAGTTTTGGGATGCTGAACCAATGTTTCTAGGGTTCTTCATTCCGCGAGCGAAATTCCCTTGTGAGTCGCCAAACTGTTCAACAAAAACTGCCAAGCCTTTGCGGTTTTATTTTTATCTTTGCGGTTGCACCTTACTTTTCAAATGCTCATTTCCCTCGGCATGCTCCACATGGCTTCCTCACTAAGCTTTCTACTTTTTATGTCACTTCACTTTTCGCTGGTCTCTGTCTATGTGCCACGTGGCTTTTTCTGGCTGCTTTCTGAACTGGGCCCGCCTTGTTCTTTCTTTCGCTTGGCATGCTCCACGTGGCTCCCTCTCAGAGCTTTTCACTGGGAATCTCTTCAAATTTTTTCCAGGCTCTGTCTGCGCAAAACGTGGTGGTTGTTACTACATCGGTTGCCTTGGAAATGCTACTACACCTTTTGTACTCGCCTGCTACCGTGTTTCCTGCTGTGGCGCTGCGTGTTCATTTTTACTGCTGCGTGGTTTTCCATTTCCTGTGATGGCTTCGTTGGCATGCTCCTAGGCAATCAATATTTGTTATGGTGGCTCAAGGTGATTTGAGCCATTGTTCTCTGCTCACGGTTTTCCTTCTCTTGGTGCGTTTCAGGCGATGGGCCAGCCTAAAAATACGACCATGTTTCTCTTTATTGAGGTTGTTGATTAAGTTTGTGAAAACTCCTGAGCACTGGGAAGAAGGCCTTTGTAATAGTTTTATTCAATTTGAAGACTCCAAACTGTGCCAAATAAATTCGGCCTTTCTATTTTTCATGTATTTAGTGAGACTATTGGTTTGTGTTGTTATCTTTTTTTATTTTATGAATGCCTATTCTTCAGCTTCTGTAATCCTTCATAACTCAATAAATACAGATCATGTTTCTTCAACTCTTCTGTGTTAGCTAAAAGTTATGCTAAGATTATGTTATGCAAATTAGAGGGTACTCTTATGTTTTAAGTGCTTTTGAGAAATTAACTTGATGAACAACAATTTAGTGGTTCGAGCCTTTGCATTCTGCACTGTGCTCTGGTGAATGTTTAATATTTTGGCGCATCGCCTGTAGTGTAGATTTTATATTTTTGCTATCTTTCTCACCTTTTACTCCCCCCACTAAATGAAGAGTCGACTTCAGTAAAATCTCGGAGGTCACTTAGCTAGTGCACAATGTCCCCCAATAGCTAAGTTTCCCATGAGACTGCTGCTACATGCAAAATTCTGCGTCAACAATCCTCAATGTGGTTTTTCCCATCTTAGGTTTTCCATGTAAATTTGGCGTTCTCTTGTGCATGGTTTTGCTTTGTTTTAGTTTTTGTTATTTTCCTTTTATGCTAAATCATTATAACAGATTAAGGGTTAATTAAGTTAATGTGGATTTGAATGTGTATGAGGGTTTTGAAAGTTTAAGGTACAACTAATTCACCCCCCCTCAATTATATTATGCATTCAACAACATGACATTCTATAAAAAATATTTTGTTCCCAACCACAACTCAAGATTCTCAAAATGTGTTGTAAATCTATTAGACATTAAATATTGCTATGATGAAAGATATAAAGATCATACACAATAGATAATAAATGCAAAGGAATGAAGTGTTGGTAATTGATTATGCTTTATGGAAAAAACTAGAAAAACATCTATAATACCTAAAAAATAAACAAATATTAAAAGAAAATATTTTAGTGATGAAATATTGCTCAAAGACAAGGATGATCCTCTATTAGAGACCCTAGGTAGCTAAAAAGTGAGTCCCTTACTTTGGGAAAATTAGAGGGAACTAAGTTGATTCACCTCAACTATAAAAAAACATGTAGAATATTATATTGGTCTTGCTTTCTACTTTACCAAAGACTCGTAATACTTCTTATTGCTAGTACTCTTCCTAATTTTGTTATCTAATATATTTTTAATTTGTTTAGCTAAAGGTTTTATAACTTAATTTATTTTGTTTTTCTTTTATGATCTTTTGGTTTTGTTACATGGTACTCATATATACCTAAATAATAAAACATTGGTGATACGCCTAGATCTTCTATTAGCTCCACTTTGTATGATTTTTCTAAATTAAATTTCTTAAGGATCTTACAAGGTCCAAATTTCATCTTTATTTTTTTATGTCCTAGTAGGAAATGTTTATTTCCTTGAGTATACCATTTCTTAACCACTTGCCTCATATTATTTGTTTCTCTTATTTTTATCTAAATGTTCCTTGTGATCCATTTTCTAGATAACTAAACTCTTACTTCATGTATACTCTTCCTATGTTCTAGAAATTTTTCTACCGCAAAACTCTATGAGTTAAAATATATTTTTTCTTACAATTTTTTTCTAGGATTATTCCCATACATAATCATGAATGTGTCTTACTAATACATCTATCATTTTATTTATTATATGAAATTTAGATTATGGTAAAGATAATTCCCAACTACCTATCTTTTCACTTTTTATACATCTTAATATTTTTCCCAAATTTTGTATTTAAAACTTATATTTGTCAATCAATCTTTGGGTGTTATGTTAGATTAAATTTTAATCTTGTATTCATCTTCTTCCACAATGTTCTCCAAAAAATATAGCAAAATTTACATCTCTATTAGATATAATACTCTTTTATAATCCCTACAACCTTGTGATTTCCTTCTAAAATAAGTAAGATATAAGCACTTCATTAGAATTTTTGAAAGCAATAAAATTGGTCATTGTAGAAAATGTATCTATCAATATGAAAATAGAATTAATTTCCCTCTAATTTCTAGGTAATATTAATATTAAATACATACTTACGTCATCCCAATATCTATTAGGTATAGCCAATGATTGATATAAACTAATATTTTGACTAATAATTTTCACAAATTAGAAAAATATACGTTTTTGTACAAACCTTTTCACATATTTAAATATATATGGATAGAGATAATTTCCACTTACCAACACATTCCATGTTAATTCCAAAGTGTCCTACCAATCCACCACTATCTTTCTCCTTGATCAATTTTTCTCTCATAGAACTCTTAGGAATATATAATTGATTTCTCTTAGATAATAAATCCTCCTAGATTAGAGAAACCAACTATTTCACATAAATATTAATGAATCTTGCATGTAATTCATGTCTCAAAAAAATATAGATCAGTTCCATACAAATTCTCCATTAGTGTCTTCTACTATTGTTGGTGAATGCATATTTTCTCATGTGGTTGGTTCTAGTGTTGCTCGCCTTGTGAGGGATAAGAAATTTTGCTAGCATAAGGGTCTAATGTGCAGATTATAAAATCTTTGGCCTTATCTTCCTAACCTTCAAAACTAGGTGTTGGATTCTTAGAGGTCTCTTTCCGCAATGACCACTCTTCTGCCCATTATGTTGCTAGTTCAAAACATCCTTTCTCGCCCACTTCCCCTACTACACTTTTGACATGTGAAGGGAGTCCTTTGGATTTGTTGAATGGCACTCTTTTGGTTGGTGAAAATCATGCCCTCTGACATAGGCTCCCTATACTCCCTTTTCCAACCCTGGTGCTCTATTGACTAGTGATTATCATGCCCCTATAGCACGAGATACCTTTGTAGCTAACTTTGGTTTTGTTTTTCCTAAGGTTGAAGTGTCTAGTGTTGGGGGTGTTGGCTATGCCACCCTCTAATTTTGATACTATTTTTGGTGAATGTAGCCTTTCTTAGGAAACTAGTTGTAGTGTTGATTTTCCTATGAGGGAAAAATATCATCCTCTTCCTTGTGCCAAATCATTTAGGAGGTAGTTTTTTGTGGCCAGGATGTGGTGTAAAATGAGGAATTCTACCAATGTAGGTTTCTGGTGTACAAATTATACAATATTTGGCCTTCTCTTTATGGCCTTGAAAACTAGGTATTAGATTCTTAGAGGCCTCTTTTTGTGATGAACACTCTTCCACCCATTATTGTTGCTAGTTTAAAATTGACTTTCCTTCTCATCCCTGTTATACCTTAGGATTGTGAGGGGAGTCCTCTAGATTTGTTGCATAGTGCTATTTTAGCTAGTGGAAATCATGCCCTCTAGCACAAGCTCCCTCTACTCCCTTTGTTGATCTTGACACTCTATTGATTGGTAATTGTCACACCCCTCTAGTGTAGGCTCCCTCTATTGCTAAACCTTGTTTTGTTTCACCTAGGGTTGAATATTTTGGTGTCAAAGTGTTAGTTATGCCCCTTGACCTATCTGCTACTATTTTTGGTCAATATAGCTTTTCTCAAGTGGCTATATCTACTGCTGCTCACCTTGCGAAGGAGAAATACCATCCTCTTCCTTGCACCAATTCATCCTTGATGGTGATTTGTGGCCAAGATATGGTGGAAAATGATGAATTATACTATGGGGGTCTAGTGTGTAGATTCTACAACCTTTGGCCTTATCTTCCTAACCTTCACAACAAGGTATTGGATTCCTAAAGGCCTCTTGTGGTAGGTAATATTGAGCTCTTCTCCTATGCTAAATTTTTCTTCATTACTTCCTTTGCCTATTTTGAGGATAAAAAAATTGTGTTGAGTTAGTTGTGGACTTGGGGATATCACTCTCTCCATTAAACCTTGGTCATCTTCCTTTAACTCCCTTACTGAACCACTAAATTTGTGTTCGATGTGGGTTATAATTATGAATCTCTCCCTCTAATTTTGGGAAATATATTTTTAGGAGGCCATTTTCAACTATATTGGGCTCTTCTTGAAAGTGGAAAATTTTATTTCCTACATGGGGCACTCTACTTTTTCTCCCATTCTAGTGGACATTGACATCTCTAAGCCTCTTCACAAGGATGTGGTTTTGATGGTTGGGGATAGGCCTTGACTCAACCTCTTGATTATGAGTGTCTCCCCTTTAGATTTTGTTCATAATTCTCCATTGGTCATTTGGCTACAGTTTGTCCTCTCTTGCATTGAAAGGGTTTTCTACATGGTGGAGGGATGTTAATGAAGATAATTTAACTATTCATGCTCCTAATTATCCATTATATGAATCCTCTCAAGGAGTGGATGAGTATTTTTCTTCTTGTGTAGCTCTCAAATGTCCCTTGGATGCTATTGGGGAACTTCCTACCTTATCCTCGCACCCATTCTACCCTTGGCTTCAAACCAACTTGATTCTACTTGTGCTAAGAATTAAAATACTAATATCACTTGGACTATTGTAAGGAGAAAGACATGTCTTCATAAATCACTTCCCCAAACTCACATTCAAGTTTTGGGTGAGATTTAACCCATTCAAGGCTTGACACTATCTAATAGAGATCCCAAGAGTCCTTTCTCTTTCATTCAGTTGTTGTTCTTTACAGGTTAACTATTATTGTTACTCAATTTTGGTAGTAATATTTCTTTGCTGTATCTTGCCAACTTGGGCTTGTTTTTCCTTATATTTTAGCAACTTTGTAAAGGGTTAGGACCCTAGTTTTGCATTTTATTTATTATGTTTCTTTGGTATTTTTGTATAAGGGTTTGGACTCTTTCAAAATCCTTGCTTACCTTAATCAAAACTATTTAGGTACTCTAGACTAGGAAATGAGATTTGGAACTTTAGATCACACACAACAACCACAAACTATTAGAAATAAGCTTTAAAATCCCAATCCAACAATAGAGCACAAATTGACATAAACAATATTGAATGTAAACAAATAGACAATTTATACTTTCATCCCATCATTTCTTGACATCTATTGCTCTTCTCCTTTTTGCTTGGTAAGATTTGAAGTATGTTGCTCCTAGCTTTTGTGTGCACAAATCAATTATTCAATGCACAAGACAATTGAGAGGGGGGGTGAATCAGTTGTACATTAAAAATTCAAAACCCTCATAAAAATTTAGATCCACATTCATTCAATTAACCCTTAATATATTATAATGATTCAACATGAAAAGCAAATAACATAAACTAAAACAAATCAACACCATACACAAGAGAACACTAGATTTACATGGAAAACCCAAGACAAGAAAAACCACAGTAAGGATTATCTCACAATATAAAGTAACATCAACATCGATTACAAAGGGATCACTACCAAAGGGAACACTAACCAAAAGAAATAAGGGCTCATTGCCAAAGGTTCACTACCAAAATAGAAAAGAAGATAGAAGAATGTTACACAGAGAAATTCATCACAATGTAATAGATAAATCCACCACAATATCACCAACACCTTCGTAGCTTGATTGAAGAATTATAGATACCTTCTTCTCATTGCATCCGATAACCTAACACATGAAAGCTTGCACTACACTTCTCAAATTTTCACTCTAAAACTCTATAATTCACATCTCTCTTGTCTATCTTATCATCCCTCAACAACTCAAATCTTATTTATACCATCTTCAACCTTGAAACCATTATCCAAGGTTAACTATGCACCCCAAATGTGCAAAATCCAATTAGGTTGACACTAAAACATTCTTCTAGTGGAAAGGAATGAAGGAGGACCACAACACAACTTAGCTAGGACCTAAATCCACTCATACACACCACACCAAGCTTCCAAAAATTTCCCAAGTAATGTAAAAACCCAAGTCCAACCATTACCCATGTTAACACCATTAGAATTTTCAGTACATGCTTCCTTTGATCAACAACAACTCATGGAGAAATAATGTCACCTTAACACAATCTAGAATATTCCACAAACACCCTGGAATCCAACAAACTCCTTCACAACAAATTTCACCTGAAGAATGCACACACCCAGTACACTCAAACAACTTTTTCATACACTATAACTTAAGAAACTAACTTTTGAAGCACCAAACCTCAAACAAATTTAACTAAAGAAAGATACTATCAACATGCCCTCAGATCCACAAGACCTAAAACCAAATTGTGGAGAAACGTAGAGCAAGAAATTTCTCCTAGACACTTTTGCAATACACAGTTCACATATACTAGTGAACACAACTTCCTCTACACAACGATCCAACACACCAAATTATAGATATAACACATTTGAAAAAATCTAATCAACATATCTAACACACATAAGTAGATATTTGACCTAGAAGAAATTCAGAGCAACATTAGAATAATACTCTATAACCCAAAACAACACTAGAATTCATTGTTTCCTCCTTTTATCATTTTTTTTCAAAATCACTTAGAAACCAAGCACTAGAGACACATCCTCGCCATCTTCAGTACATCTTCAAAAATACAAAACCAACTACAACCTAGCAAATCAACCATACATCCATAGATAAAATCTTATCAAAGCAACACTAGAGGTTGACACCAATACCTTACTAATGACAACATAATGCAACTAATCAAAGCATCATTAATGAAACAACATAGAAAACATCAACAAATACATATACTCTTGCAATAATATTTTTCTCTTACAGTTGACACCAATGACAACAAAATCTTGTTGACATCAATGATAACACCAACTAATCATACTTGCAACAATCTCCCCCTTTGTCATTTATGGCAACACATGATGTGAAAAACCATCAACAAAAAATACAACTCTGCTTCATACATATTTCCTTTTCTCTTTTCTCTCACATAACTTTCTCTTTTTCTCTTACTCAATCTCCCCCTTTCAACTTAACTTTTTCACATGCTTCATTCCCCCCCTTGCCTTTTCACATTATTCTCTCCCCTTTTGGCATCAATGACAAAGGGTAATAATTGCATCACTTATGTTTCCCCTTTGACATCAATCAACCTTATCATAGTTGTTCTACAACTGCCTTTCCTTCATTGCTCCATATACTCCCCCTTAGGAGCACACACCATACTACATTGATCAAAAACCAATGCATAATGACAAGACTCACTCCTCGTGACTGCAACAACCAATAATGCCACTACCTACTCCCCCTGAGAGGTAGCCAAAAAATCAGTCCAAACCAAAGAATGAATCTTGAGAGATACATCTAGTTCAAAGAAGGAGAGGCAATAATCCCCAACTTCTCTAGGAGATACTCAAAATTATCCTTAAGAAGAGCCTTAGTGAATATATTAGTAATTCAATCCTTTGTAGACACATATTCAAACTTTACTTCATTATCTACACCTTCCTCTCTCAAAAAGTGATACCATATTGAGATATGTTTTTCCCTTGAATGCATTATCAAATTATTTTGAAATATTGATAGCACTTGTATTATCATAGAAGATTGAAATTGCTTCATCATACACCACCTTGATATCCTTAAATATTCGCCTCATACACAACACTTGTGTGCAAAAAGATGTTGTTGCAATGTGCTCTACCTCCGCAGTAGATAAAGATACTAAATCTTGTTTCTTGCTTAACCATGACACCAATCTGCATCCAAGAAAAAATACACCACCACTTGTACTTTTTCTATCATCCACACAACCAGCCCAATCTACATCTATGTAAGCACTCAATAAAATCAGTATCCTTTGGATACCATAAGCCATAATCCAAAGTTCCCTTCAAGTATCTAAATATCATCTTCACTGATGCGAGATGTGACTCTCTAGGATCTTATTGAAATCTAGCCACAAGACAAACTACATGCATGATATCTAGTGTAGTAGCAACTAGGTATAATATCCCACCAATCATTGATCTATACTTTCTCTGATCAACCTTAATAGATTCATCATTATTTCTCATCTTGCAACCAATAACCATAGGAGTAGATACCAGTTTAGAGTCTTCCATTCCAAACTTCTTCAACATTTCCTTGAAATACTTTGATTATGAAATGAACAAACCTTTGTCTATTTGATTGATTTGTAGCCCAAGGAAGAAATTCATCTCTCCAAACATAGACATCTCAAACTCTTTCTACATCTCTTTTGAAAACTTCTTGCACATAGCTTCATTACCTCAAAAAATTATGTCATCAACATACACAACCAAAACCAAGATTTGACTTTTTTAACATTAAAGTAAAGATTACTATCTGCAATACCATTATTAAATCCATATTATATCAAAAAATTATCCAACCTTGCATACGAAGATTTAGGAGCTTTCTTCAATCCATACAATGTCTTCTTCAATCTGCAAACCATATCTAGTTTATTTGATACTTCTAGTTGCTATGTATACCGCTTCTTCCAATTATCCATTCAAGAAAGAAAACTTCACATCCATTGGATAAACTCTAAAATTATTGTGTGCTGCTAAAGCCAAAAACATCCTTATAGCTTCCATTCTTTCCACCAAAGCAAATGTCTCCTCAAAATCTATTCCTTCAACTTGTGAGTAGCCTTTACACACAAGCCTTGCCTTGTTCCTTACCACTTCTCCATTCTCATTTAGTTTTTTTTTGAATACCCACTTAGTTCCAATCACATATTTGTTTTTTGATCTTGGAACAAATTCCCAAGTCTGATTCTTCTCAATCTGTAACAATTCCTCTTCCATAGCCTTGATCCAATATTCATCTTTGCATGCCTCAATCACTGTTTTAGGTTCAACTTCAAAAAGTAAACATAGATTTACCTATTCTTCAACATATTTTATTCATTTTAGTATACCTCTTCTCTTATCTCCAATGATCCATTATTTAGAATGATTCTTTTGCACATACTTGAATTTATTAGTCTTTTCTAGAGCTTCTTCCTCTTCAATTTGCGTTTATTTTTCTTTATTTTTTTCTTCTCTATAAAAATAATTATCTCATTCATATCCATCTATCACCACTAAATTCTTCTATAAATATTCATCAACCTAGACACTTGCACTCTCAACAATATTTTTCAATCTCTTGTTGTAGCATCAGTAAGCTTTGCTTCTAGTAGAATATCCAAGGAAGATACCTTCATCGAACCTTGCATCAAACTTTTGTAATTTTTCTTCATCTCTTATGATATAACATTTTCTTCCAAACACTCTGAAGTACTTGATAGTAGGGATCCTTCCATAACATAGCTCATAATGAGTCTTTGTGTTGTTTTCTCTTGCTTGAACTCTATTAAGTATATAAAAAATAGTATGAATTGCTTCTCTCCAATAGAATTTTGGTAGATTTGATTCTTTCATAATTATCCTTGTAGCTTCTTGAATAGCCCTATTCTTTCTTTTAACCACTCCATTTTGTTGAGGAGTCCCAAGGGCAGACAAGTGCCTCTTTATGCCATGATTCTTACAAAAGATGATAAAAATCATTATAAGTGAACTCCCCACCTCTGTCAACCATCAAAAATTTGATTTTCATATCCATTTCATTCTGAACCATGAGTTTAAATGCTTTAAACTTATCTAGTGCTTTTGATTTTCTTTGATAAAAGTAACCCATGTCATTCTAGAATAATCATCAATTAATAGCATAAAATACCTATCACTTTGAAAACTTCTTACTCTTGTAGGACCACAAAGATCTATATGCATTAATTCCAACAATCCGATAGTAGATTGTTCTTTAACTTTGAAGATTCTTCTTGCTTTCTTTCCAATTTGACACTCCTTACAAACAACATTAATAGGCTTTGTAATCTTTGGTAGATCTCTCACAACTTGAATAGAAAATGATTCTTACCAGGTTATCAAAATTGATGTGACACATCCTCCTATGTGATAACCAGTTTTTATTAATCTGAGTCATAAAGAAATGACCATCAACACCCTTAAGTTGATAAACATTTCCATCTATCCTTCTTCCAGCATAAATTAAAGTCTCGGAGCCTTTTTTGATCTCACATCCATCATTCTAAAACATAAGATTGTATACTTTTTTACACATTTGTTCAACACTCAAGAGGTTATGTCTTAAACCCTTAACATAGTAAACATCATCAGTATTATGCTTTCCATCAAAACTAATAGAACCTTTTCCACATATCTTAGCAGATGTTTCATCACCAAATCTAACACATCCTCCATATTTTCCAAGCTTAAAAAACTTACTCTTGTCACCTCATCATATGATTAGAGAATCCACTTTCAATGATCTAGTAGTTCTTCTCCTCTCTAGCATGAAAAGAACATACCAAAGTGTTGGATTTTAGTTGTTTATGTGTTAGTTTGTCCTTGATGACAAAACTATTTTATGGGGTACATGGCATCACTGGTTCTATTCTTTGGATTCTTGTCTGATGAATGCATGATATGCAGATTCACATGGTTGGTAATATGTAGTTGAAAATATAATGATGACAAAATCTTGATGCCATTGATGTCAAAGACACACAAACAAATCAGATTCTTGGCATGGTTAGGACAACATGGTATTTCCATATTTGATTTAGTACTTGTTGTGAATGCACCTTTTAGATTGAGATGTTCTTGATGGCAGGTTGGTGACTATAGCAAGTTGGTGTTTATGTTCTTGATGATAGTCATTATATTTGCTATTGATGTGTTGACAGTGGTGATACAGTTGGTACTATGGCATCATGATATATGTTCAGTATGGTACTTGTGCTCTTTCGTACACTAAGCATATATCCTAACGACATTGTTATATTCATGGACATGAGCCTTTGTTAAGGACATTGAAATAAAAATGGGAATTATATCCCATCTTAGGAATATGTTTTTTTAAGAGTTTAATGACATTAGTCATCAATGTAAAAGGCCTCTTAACTTGTGAACTTGTCAAGTAGGAATTGGGTGTCTTGAGCACTCCATGACATTATATTTTGATAATTCTTTGAGATAAAATGGGACTTTATTGAAATCGACATTATAAAAGTATTTGATTTGGGAATAATGTTTATAAGGTAATAATGTTTGGGCATAATGGTATCAGGCAACATTATTATTGATTGGCATTTTTGTTTTATTGCTAAACTCAACATATGCAATCGGGTTTATTACAGAGACACTAAATTTATTTAAAAGTCACATGGAAGTAACAATATGCATTGAAAACCATCATTATTTTTGTTTGATGATTATTAAGATCTACTTTGTCAGCATTTTTGGTAAAGTCGTTGGTAGTGGATTCTACAAAAATTATTACATTTTGGTTTAATCATGCAGATTTCAAATGATTATGTTTTTGTAAAAAGTCTTTGAAGAGACTTGAAGTTTGATAAAGGTTTTTAGTATGTTGTGAATAGGGTTTGGAACCCTAGTCACCGCCATGGGTATTTTGTGAATGCAGATTTCTGGTAAAATCTTCTCTGTCGAGTGTTGTTAATAGCAAGAATAAGCTCACTGTTTGAGCTTGGTGAGTTAGAAAAAGGTTTCGAGCTGGAATACGATTTTATTTGTGAAGGAAAAGTCAAGGCAACAATAGTAGAAGCTAGCCTCACTCAGCTGGATGGTTATTAGGTTTTGAGACATGTCTTTTAGTTTGAATTTTTCATTGAAAACATGTATTATTTCTGTTGAAATTGTTTCTTGAAGTAAATGTGTAAAGTTAGTTAATTTTTTTTAAAGCTCAGGCTATAACTGAAATTGTTTGTTAACTTTGATTAAGGATTTATTTTTGAAAATAAAAGAGATTACTGGGTAGTAATGAAAATAGTTTCATTCGTGATCTCTATAAAATTGTTGGATTAAGGGTTTGATTAAAAGAAAAGGTTTTTCCATTCTTAAACCCTAACTCAGGTTGATTTGTAGTTACAAAAATTACTTTCAGAGGTTATTTTGCAACATTTTAATAAAATGGGTTTTTGGCATTTCTCAAGTGACTGCGAAGAGAAATTTTTTGAGACATCAGGCTTTATTTTTACAATGGCAAGAAACTATTTTATGTTGAAAATCCTTTTGAATATCAAATATTTGTATAAAAGAAGATGTTGTCAATTATTCTTCTTCAGTGTGCTTATTGAAAATCATGATAATGTTGTGTTGAGATTCTAGGACTGCAATTACTGCACTTCTAGGGTTTTAATAGTTGATTATATTTCATACTTTGTGGAGTTGGTACTCCTAAAAAGTGGATGAGTTGGTGCTCTTGTAACTTTGGAAGTTGATGCTTCTAATATGTGTGGAGTTGGTTCTCCTGAAATTTGTAGAGTTGGTGCTCTAAGTGAATAAAGAGAGATATTTTTGAGTGGTTTTTATTCCCCAAGAGGGTTTTCCACTCAAGAAATATAATGTGTTATGTGATGAGTCTTTGTGTGATTGTTTTTCATGTCTATCTGATTTTCATAAGTTATCAAATGCATTAATGTCTATTATCAATTCTTATTTTTGTATTGTTAATGTATTCTGCTGTTACAAGTACTTTCATAGTCATATGTTGCAAACTGGTTTAAAAGTTCTATTTAGCCAAACATATTTTGCATGATGTGATGAAAAGCATTTAGTATATCACATCACATGTTCATTTATTGATTCATAGTTCAAGTTATTATGTTTCAATTTGTCATAATGTACTAAAGCTCTTTGTTGTTTCAATGCTTATCATGTGTCATTCAGTTGCACAACTGTTGTAATGTCTCATAAAGTTGAATTGAAATCTAGTGGTCTTAAAGTGATTCAATGATGTTGGTCTTCATGTACACAGTCTTATGAGTTGCACCTAATTTGTCATCATGCTCTGATTGTTAAACAATGTCAGTCACATCTTTGGAAGGTGTAAGATATCTCACATAGGTTATATTGGCATAAGTTGTCTAAATGAACTGAGTTAATGTTGTCATATCTTTGTTTACCTCTTTTCATGAATTCTCTCAAAGTGATTACTCTGCTTTGTTATCAATAAAAAGGATATCTGAACTAAAAGTTTGTCAAAGTTTAAAAAGGTTTGAATTTTTAGGTTTGTCTATTAGACACTCATTCACCCCCCCTCTCAATGTTTGTCCATACTCCAACAAGTGGTATCGAATCCATACCTATACATAATTCTAACCAACTAAGGGTTTCCTGGTTGTGGAGTATTTGTTATGGCTAATTGAAAAAGAAATAAAGGTCAAAAGAAAGCCCCTAGTGTCAAGAAAAAAATTGATAAACCAACCCTCATCAAGTCTACTGAAGTTTTGTCTCAAGAAATTCCCCTGCCAATTGATACTAAAAGTGATCATGTAGTTGGAGAAGAAGGAGACCACTTATTAAGTGAAAAGGAATGTGAAGGTGATGAGTTTGAGGTTGATTTTGAAGAAGAACTGCTTGCTGCCTTAGATGAACTTAAGAGGCTTATAAAGGAAAATTAGGATCTCAAGGTATGCTTACAAGAAAGTGTTGATGCCAATAAAGTTGTAATACAAAATCATAATGATGATAAAAAGATTATTGAATTTTTGAAAACTCAAATGATTGATAGAAAAAGGACTGAAGACGGATTGAAAGAAAAGTTAAAAAGACAAGGATGAATTGTGTAGTAAACTAGAAAATAAGGTTGTTTCATTGAAGAAAAGTTCAGATAATGATTCCTTGTTAAAATTACTAACTCTTAAGGACAACATGATTATAAGTCAGAAAATTGAAATTGAAGAATGTAAGAGGATAACAGATGTTGTAAGGTCTGATTTGGAGGTTAAAAATATTGAATGTCTAAAAATTGAAGGAGAAGTAGTTGAATTAAGAGAAGAGCTTGAAAGTGTCAAGGTTCAATCAGGTAAAAATAAAAAAATTGATCGTAGTGCTATTGATGGGTGTTTTTATGCACTTCTCAACACAGGTAATGGATAGGTACATCACCTCTCTTGAAAGGAAATCTCCAACAACAAGTTGCTGAAAATTACCCCAAGGTCACTCGGGTGTCAGGTCATGACGTGCATGGAATTTCTTAGTTGGTATTTAATGTGATTTTTCTAGTAATCATAGGGCGGACTCACAAAAGTTAGATTGGAAGGAAGTTGGATCCTAGGATGGAGTTCCTGAGATGGGAAGTTAGTGTCCAATCTGCTACAGGTTCGGACAATGATCTTGGACTCCTATCTTATCTTGAGATTTGGCTTTACAATGTGCAATGAACCTTAGCATAGGCTGTTTATTAAAAAAAGGAAAAAGGCAGGGGGAGGAAGAGGTTTTTGGATCTAAAACTAACAATGAACAGTGATCATGGAGGATTCTACTGTGAACAACTTCCTTAAAATAGTATTTCACTTAACCAGATTAACTCACATCATTATGAATCTTGTGCAAGCTTCTAAGGACTGCAAATATTTGACCATTCATTCACCATAAACATGCATGAAAAAAAGATAGAAGTTTGGAGAAACTTTTAGTTTATGCCCAGACTAACTTTACACAACTATCTACCATTAGTAAACATCAAAAAGTATGAAAAAGAAAGGCATCAACATAGCAGAATGCTACACAATCGTTGAACAACATCAAATACTCTACTAAAGAAAACTAAAACATTCTAAACAACAAATTAAATCTTTCTAAATCAACTAACTATGGGAGATGAACCATGTAACATGAAATAGAAACTCAAGAGTCCACCAAAATCCAATGAAATTCTATTAAAATTTCTGCAGCATTCCTTTACAAAAACTCAACTCTCTAAAAATGAGAGGAGGAAGCCCCTATTTATAGTTTTCAAAAAGCAAAATGAGTGGCCAAGAATTAATCTCATTATGTGGCCAAGATTCACTTTACACTAGGGTTTCACCTACCCCCAAATATTTTTACAATTTAAAATTACATTTTGTCATCTAGCCTATTTTGTCCTTTGTGGAAGCACAGTAGCTCTTTTGTCCTTTAGCAGATTGTTGTTTTCTCTCTTGGCTGCAACTACATAGTAAGAAACTTATCATCTATTATAGGCTTACCAGCCTCCTTTTGTAGTGTGGCATACTCCACAAATCTGTCGATCAAGGGATGAAGCTTATCCCACTCCAAGATATCAGATTGAAGCACCTAGAAGTTCAACTTCTTGGATTTGCGGGTGAGTGTTTCCCAGTCTCCGTCACACTTGGTTGCATTTTGCAATACTTTCTCTGACTGGGTGAAATCATGAGCAGCAAAACCCATAAAATCTGATGTGAGCTCGCTCGTGGTTCCATATTCCATCTTCCTATGAAAATGAGGCCTTCCCTTTTCTGGGTCTATCTAAATAGACGACGCTTCAAAATATGTCATCAGCTCGAGGTAATCCTCACATGTCATTTTAATCTCCTTTACCCAGTCGAGATCTTGCTCCACTTGATGGAGCAACTCTGCTAATATTTCCTTTTTTTACTCTAGGCCTAATTTCCATTTCTCCACAAGCCAAAGATCCCCCTCAGCCATCGCGAGTTCTTTCTTTACTATTTTCCCAGGAAAAGGATTGCCTCAACCTTAGGATGTGTGATCCTGTATATTCTTGGGAAGTCAGTGTAGGTCTTCCTTATGTCTTTGAGGTACTTCTACACATCCAGAAACTTATTTGTTCTCCTAACAGCATGTCCAATGCCCATATTCCCATTATAGAGGACTTTCCTGAACCAGTCCTCTGTGGCCTTTCCCCAACTCTTTATTTTCTCTAGCTTATTGATATGCTCCTTTGATAACAGCAGTGGGGCATCTGTAGATGTGGTAGGGAGCTCATCAGTCGAGGACCATTGTTGAATGTATGTTGTTAAATCCGCCACCTATGCCTTGAGCTCCTTCTTGGAGGTATTGTCCTTATTCATCTGGTGCACAATGGTGGCAATGGATCCCTAGAGATGATCAATCTTTTTTTCCCTCACTTGTATCCCAAGGTCAATGGTGGAGATATTAAAGCTGAACCCTTCCTCACCCACTACCGGGGTGGCAATTTGTACTGTTCTTGATCCTGAAGCATCCATGGTCAGTTGGGATCTTACCTTTGGCTTCTTCTTCTTCTTTTTACTGATCTAGGCTCGAGCCAAGATGGCCTCTAGCCTTGCCTTTGGATCCATTAGGGTAGGAGCCTTCTTTTCCAGCTGCTTCTCAAGCGAGTCGGGCACTTGGGTTTTCCTTTTTGGTGATTCGCGATCACCCTCTTCCTCATAGGCTTGCTGCATTTGCAATGTTTTGTCACCCAGGGTCTCTTTTTCTAGCTTTCCCCCTTCTTCTTAGTCTGAATCTTGTATAACTACCATCACCTTTCTCGAGGATTCGACAACCGTATGCCTTTGGGGGCTATCTTCCTTTTCAAACTTATTCTCTTCTTCTTCCTGCTCATGTCCGTGTTCCTCATGATGCTCAGATTCTGGGCTTCTTCTCATTTCAACCTCCTCCTCAAGCTTTCCTTCCCCCCTCCTCTCTTCCTCTTGTTCATCAGGAAGATCCATCTCTTCATCGGGTTTGGGGCTTTGATCACTCTCCCCTGCTGGAGACTTAGTGGCTTTCATTTTTGTGTCAGCACCCCTTTCTTCAATGGTAGGCATTTTTTCAGCCTCTTTCTCTTCAACATTTCTGAGCTACTGAGCCAACTCCTCTTCTAGGATGGGATCAAAGGTCTCTTCAATAATATTCACATTTGAATCCTCATTATCTTTCTCAGAGGATTCATGGACAACCTCATCAATTACTAGGTTCTCAAATATGGGATGGTCATGATAATCATCTTCTTCCTCCAACCTCTTGGTTGCTTCCCTCTGATCCCTATCCAATTATTCATAAATTTGCATTGTAGCCTCCATCGAGGGTGGCTTAATAGGAGGAGGAGGGATTGGGAGACCAGTTATGGCATGGGAAAGGGTAGCTTGCACTACAGGGTTCACAAACATTCTAGAAAGCTCTGATGGCATATTTTGCATGCATTTGGTAAAAGCTTCTTAAAGGGTGAGAGCGGGCATTGCGGTTGTTGTAGTGTAGCTGGAAGAGACAATAATGGATACATGGATGAGGAGGAAAGTGGGGAGGTAGTGGCCGAAGAGGAGTCCATAGTTATAACCTATTCCATAGGGGAAGTGGAGGCAAGGTGGACAAAAATGTCCACCATGGGTGGAGAGGTGGCAATTGCTGCTTGTGAAATAGGCAGGGACTTTGGTTGTTCTACTCCCTCATGGAGAGGGTCCACCTATATAGTGGGCATCCCCGTGAAACTGCCTGACTTCTTTGAATTTTTCAAAATCCCACCTTTCGCAGTCTTCCCTGAAGACCCCTTGGATTTAGGCTGATCTTTAGCTACCTCTTTCTCTTCTTTTATCTTGTGAGGGGGGAGATGATGAGGTATCTCTTGTCAAGGTGTCATTAGTAGCGACATTGTCAGCTTTTCCCTTGTGTGGGTGCTTGGGCTCTACAAATGTTAGCTCTACTCCTTGCCACTTCAATTGAGCAATTTTTCCATCAATCTATTGTTTGGTTCTGGCTTCAACAGGATTTGTAATATCAAGGTTATTGACCTCCTCTTCATTCCAATCTATTTCCGGTAATGGAAAGTTGGCGACGATATCATCCCTCAAGTCCATCACTGTGCTTTATTCTTCAACCACTTTCTCTGGCATGGGAAAAAAATTGACCACCTTGATGAAGTAGGTCATCATGTACATGTATTTATGCATACGCACCTCCTTGTCATCCTTGTAATTAGCCCAAAATTCCTTGACATTATGCAGGTGTGCATATTTGATTGTGACCATCTTCTTCAACTTACCATAGGGATCCATCCATGGCTAGGTAGTATGGAATTTGAGGTGATATTCTGTGAGCTCCTTTTCTGAATAATCTGCACATTGGGAAGTGTGGACTTCATACTACCTCCGGTTGAAGGAAAGAGGGTAAGGAATCCTTTCCTTATGCTTGCTACTGAAGAGGGCATGTGTAGGTTGTAGCTGCCGTGAGAGTTCAAGCAATATTATCCAGTCATTTGGGTACCGGGGCAACTTTTTATGATTTATCGGAGAACCCTTCAGCTCAGATATAAGTGAATTTTGGGAATTGTATAAATAGGAATCTGAACCAGTGGATGAATGCATTGGAACTATGCGAGACTCTCCTTTCGAGGTCACCCCCAAGAAATCCGATGTAGCCTATGAAGGTGTCGTTAACTTTGAAATAATCCCTCTTGAAATTTCTATACTACAATTGAGGGTACTTGTCATATACTTTGAGTATTGTTTGTGGGCCTAGATTCGATGCTGCAAATAAACCCCTATATTGGGTACGGTCAGCAAGCAAGTACACAAGGTATGATGTCATGTAGAAATTAGATGTTTTCTTTACTACCACAAATTGCTCATGCAAGCAATCGCTGATCATTCTAGCCTAGTAGAAATATGCGTCCCCTTGGATGATTTCCTCAATGAAGTAAAACATCCATTCTTGGAAATAAGCTAAGGTCAGAAGGCCCATGATCTTGCTCATAAGAGTTACCAAGTTGTGTTAATATTGAAGAAGTCACTTCAAAATAGTTTTTGGGGTACCTTATTAGCAATGCCCCTCTCATCTTTTAGCTAGTATTGGTTAATGAATTTATTGCACTTAAGGGGATCTTTATCCCACAATTTTTTGTCATACTCCTTGGTAGTTTGGTCCATCTCAGTGAAGGTAGGGTTGCAAAAGGTTTTCCATATTGTCTTGGTGGACAAATCAGCCAATATGTTTCCATCCCTATCCACTATTGTTTTGGTATCTTCCTGGTAGGCGTCCCTACAAGCCATTACAAGTTCGGGAGCAATGAGGGTTGGCAGGAATCTTGCAGCCTTGGCAAAGCCACTACTTTTGATTTTTTCGGCGTTCTCCATTTTGGGATTAAGCCTAACCCTCTGTTTGAACTCGTCTATGTCTATATGTCCCAAATTAGTATTTGACATCTCATTCCATTCAGTGAGGACCTTAGAATTAAGGGGCTCCCCCTAGAATTTTTATTTCATCTGGTATTTGTCTTCCTTTCCTCGAGGAGCCTTTGCAACCTTCTTCGCTTTATCCTTCTCTATGGCTACTCCCAAGGATTTGACAGTTGGTTCCATGTATCCTACAACCATGGGAGTAGTAAATGATTCAAGCATAAAATATATGAAAGTTAGCCAAAATCCTACAAAACTACGTTAGATTGGATAAATGATCATTTCATAATCTTAACACATCCTTCAGATTGTCATCATTATTTTGTAGGAGGGAGTTTGAACAACTTGGGTCCCAAGGGTCGAACTTCCCTAGGCTGATGGCTATTTTAGAGCTACTACAAGAGGGATGAAAATCAGGGCACGAAAAACCACCTTTCTCAAACCGCCTTCACATTTGATTAATTTGAAGGGTCCACTGAGGAGAGTTCCCTATTTCAACATGTGGGTTGAATTCAATTTGGTGTTTGGAGGGAATTTGGATTCTCTTTGGGGCAATCAGAATCCGAAAGGAGCTTCGCCGTTAGAGTCTTCTATTCAAAACGACTCTGACAGGATGTCATTCTTGGGGAAGAGTTCTGATGGGTGGGACCTGCAACCATGGAGGACGATGGCACTACTGTTGTCATTTAGGCATCTCGGGTCGGCATGGTCAGGAAGTTGCTAGGCGATTGCCATGTGAAATGGTGGATAACACGTGGAGGTCCGATGGGTGCCGCCCGAGGAATTAGATCCGAGAAAGAGTTTGGATTTTGGATTTACATCGTAGTTTTTGCTTGGGGAAGCTCATTGGCAAATGGGAGGTCAAGTTCCGAACACTAGGAGGATGAAAGCAGTTTTACTTATAGTTACGGTGGTGATGGGATGAAGTTCCAAAGATGATGACCCGACAAGGGAGACCTGTGAAGGATGAGCATTAAACAATAGAAATGAGGCCGAGACTCGAAAGGTGGAAGGTCAGAGGCCAGGGGTCGTTGAGGATGGCAGATTGTTCAAGAACTCTTGATAGTGGAGGTCTGTGAGAGACATCCCATAATAACTCATCTCTTAATCCCTATGTTTTGCATTTTGGCAGCCACGACCGAGTCGGGTTCCGATGGTCGGAATGTTGGATGTTGGTGGCCATAGAGTATGACCAGCTTGGCACGATGACCCATGGATGGAAGTCCACAAGGCGAGATCCGAAAGAAACTTGGCACTTGATCATTTTTTGGTTTGAAGTTACATGGTGGATGATGAAGCGGGGTCTGAAGGTCAGATGGACGAGACCATAATGCTGCTTGGGATGTCAGGTTTTAAGCGGTGCCCCAAGGATGGAGTCTTGTGGGCACAAACCCGAATAGGTCGATGAATTTCCTTTAACTCATGAATTTATCAACTAGGGTGAAAGGATGGGGTCCTCCCGCAAAGGCGAACATGAATGAAGGGCTCACCATATGAGTTTCAATGGGAGCTCGTGGGTTCAAAGAGCATGAACACTCTGGCTTAAAGAACAATGTCAGGAGGATGAGGTTCCATGGATGCTATGTTGCTTGATTTTGAAAGTTTTAAAGTTTTTAGCATATGGTTTTTGTGTGTGTTGGTCTCTTCTACTTAGTTCATAGGTTTTCCCTTTTCAAATTTGTTCATTTGACTAGAAATCAAGGAAAAACACAAAACGGGGTGTGGGCGGCAAAATCACCTCAAGGATCCGATGAAGGTGACCAAAAAAATAGCTAGCAAATGCTTTGAAGTAGCGGCGACACTCATCGGACACAAAGGAGACACTCACAGAGGGCTCTAACTCACTTTTGAACAACTGGCAGGTGAAAATGACAGCCAAAAATTAGCTATTTATAGAGTTTTTACCTTTAAATGCATCTCATTAATGATCGTACGATGACACTAGGGTTGGTGATCGGTCGGGTTTTCAAAAGCAGTCATGAGAAGGATGAAGCCTACTGGGAGGATGGATGGCGACAGACTCCCCGGGTTTTGGCATTTAGGTGGAAGCAAGCTAATGGTCGCCTGAAGGTTCAGTGATGAACCGATGACAAAGATAACCCTAGAACTCAATTGACAAAAAGCCTCCCGATGAAAGCCATTAGATTTCTCAATGATAGAAATATGACATTGGAGGGTTGAGGGCCTAACTAGCAGACAACTGCAAGTAGAAAGCTGTTTCAAACAACGGTGAACCATCGTACAACCAAAATGGGCGGCCCGACAGGGTAGACCTGACAGGGCCCAAAGATGCCAGTATCAAAGCACTAAGGCAAATAAACAAGGAGACCTCGCAAAGACCGAGGGTCTCAAAAATTTGAGAGGGGGGGGGGAAGCATGGTCACTTTGATATGACTTCCTTGAAGCTCATTGACCATTTATTATACTAAACAAGGGTCATGCACAATGAGGCAAAAACAAAACAACCTAGCGGGGCGAGGTAAAGAGAGGGTCCCCGTTCTGAATGGGGCATGTGTGTTGAGGGCACAAAAAATGGAAACTCCGTTGGGAAACACTCCCAAGAATTCTAGGGATAAATATTCATTCAGAACCCAGAATCTCTAGTTTCGTAGACTAGGGGCAAACTTCCAAAGGTGAACTAATAGAATGAGATCCTTAGCTAAATCAATCTATGAAACATCTCAGAAGTGTATGTGCAATGAATTCAATCTCTTTTTGTGGAAACTATGGCAAGTGGTTGTTAATCTAACTAAGCAAGCTACATGAATCGTCCAACCCCAAAAGTAACTTGGACATTTCCCCGCTACTAGTCAAGCATCCATAGCCCCGACGAAGTTGTTGCTGTGATCCCACATATATTTCTCTACTATTGATCGTGCGTCCATAGCCCCGATAGAGTTATCCGCACACCCATACGATTGATTGATTTCATTTTTTTCCTTTTCTTTTCTTTCTTTTGATGCTTCTTTTAACATTTTGATCTTTTTCTCAACCATGTAAGCATTGAAGCCAACTATGGGCTTGGGAACCATAGTGGTCACTAGAGCGGACTTGAGATTTTTTGCGTACCAAGTTGTCCTAACAACTACTGCATAACTCTTTGGAAATAATTAATATGCATTTTGTGTTGGATCTGAGATGAATGTGGAAGGAAGATTCAACTAAGGGTCGGGTCCTAAGTCAAAGTTCAAATGAGGAAGTCGTTTTGGGGTAGCTATCAAAGACCAATGGTTAAGATTGAATATTGAGCCAAAATACACTAAGAGCAAGCAGAAAAGTGAACCATTTTTTGAATGAGAATGGATACCACAATAGAAATGAAGCTACACTCTCATCAAATCAAAACAACCAGGATGTAGGAAAAAATGAGAGCAACACAAAGCAGTGCTATAGAAGCAAACCAAAAAACCCCGAACCAACCTATATACAAGTATTTACAAGAACAACTCTGAAAGAGATCAGGCTTGGAAATAATGCTTTAGGTGCTTCCTGTTTATAGGAAATGAGACATCTTCACCAATTAAATTCTTTAGGCAGAAAGCATTGTCTCCAAGGATTTCAGCAATTTGAAAGGGGCCAAGCCAGAGCTTGTCGAATTTGTGATCTCCCCCTTTCTTCTCATGGGCCTTGTCCTAGCATAGGACTAGCTCAGCGAGTCTAAAGGTTTTGATTTTGGTTCGGTGGTCGAACCATCTCTTGACTATGCCCTAATGTTTGGTGAAAATTTCTATTGCACAATCACACACCCCTTCTAAATTTAATAGCTCAGCTAGACAAGCTTCTCTACGATCCCCTTCTTCATAAAAGTCATTGATGAACTGGAGGGTGGGGATTTTTAGGTGGATTGAGAATATAGGCTCTAAGCCATAGATGAGGTGGTATGGGGAGTCACCAAGGGTGGACTTGTGGCATGTGTGATATGCCCAAAGGGAAAAACAAAGCTGGATATGCCAGTCCTTGGGATTCCTATCAAACATTTTTTTAATCATAGTCATCAAGTTCTTGTTTGTGGATTCCACTAGGTGATTTCCCTGTGGATAGTAATTGGATGAGAACTTGAGGGAAATTCAATAATCAAAGGCCCAACTAGCGAATTTAAGCGAGGAAAAGGTAGGGCCATTATCACATACTAATGCATATGGGCAACCAAAATGATTTAAAATGAAACTTTCAAGAAAATTTATAACTACCTTTGTTGTGCATTGTCTAGAAGCAATGGCTTCAGTGCATCTAAATCGGAAGCAATTAGAATGTACTTGTTTCCTATAGATGGTGGGGGGATTACTAGACCAATGAAGTCAAGACCCCATTGTGTGAACGATCTCACTTTCATAACTGGTTGCAATGGGACAACAACGTTCTTTTCTCTGGTTGATGCGGTCTGGCATACATGGCATGTGTACATGGTTATAAGCATCCTTGAAGACTATCAGACAATTACCCTACCCTCAAGATTTGATGCATGGTAGAAGGGCCAGAGCCATGACCAGTGCCAAACTTGTCCTGAAACTCCCTCAAGACTTGATCCGCTTCTTCTTTACCAAGGAATCTCAGATAGACACCTTCGTGGTTCCTCTTGTATAGTATGGACCCCTGCAACATGTAGCTACTGCTATTCAATCTAAGTGTGTGCTTCTGGACTCCCTACGAGTGGGATGAACATCTATGGTTAAATAAATAGTTAAATATGTCATCATACCATTTCCCTAGGGAAACGTCTTCAAGCTAATATTGTTCAACTGTAATTTCAAATCCTGCTTCAACTATCATTCAGGTGAGTGCCTGTCCTCACACCAGCTTCATTGGTTGAATTTCCATGTCATATTCCTATAGCAGGGTCACCCATAGATCTTCATTCTCCCAACTTGTTTTGCATGAGCAACGTCTTTACTGTGGGGTCAGGGACAATGACAAACACTTTATTCTGCAAGATGTAATGCCTAAACTTCTTAACTCCACGAACGAGAGCATATTATTTCTTTTCCACATTGCGATACTGTAATTCAATATCTTTGAATGGAGCACTCATAAAGGCAATTGGGTGCTCATTTTAGTTATCATCCTTATGAGTCAATGTACTGGCACATGAATGGTCTAAAGAAAATGAGTAAATTTGAAACAACTTCAGGTAATTTGGGCTGATCAACACAGGTGCGTCTGCAATGGATTTCTTGATTTCTTCGAAGGCTTGATTTTCCTCTGGATTCCACTCAATTTTGGTGTCTTTCTTTAACATAGTGTTGAGCAGCTTGACAATCTCAATGAAACCTGTAATAAATTTTTTGATGAAATTTATCTTTCTGAAGAAATATTTTAGCTCTTTCTTGTTTCCTGGTAGCTCGATCTTCATTATAGCTTGGATACCCTCAGGGTCAATGGAGATTCCTTTCTCTGAGAGGACATGTCCGAGAAACTTACCTTCAGTAAATCTGAAGATACACTTCTTCGGATTGAGGGAAACCCCAAATTCTTGGCACCTCTGAAAAACTTTGCACAAATCAGCAACATGATCGCTCCATTGCTTTGAGAATATAGTCAAATCATCCATGTAGATGATTATACATTTTCCAATCAAATCTTTGAAGGCAATATCCATTACATGTTGAAAGGTAGCACCAACGTTGATGAGCCCAAATGGCATTAGTCTATACGCAAAGGTGTCCCACTTGGTAGTGAATGTTGTCTTGTGTCGGTCTTCGTATTGCACCATAACCTTATTATATCTCGAATACCCACCTAGGAAGGACATCATCTGAGAGCCATTAATGATCTACAACACCTCATCCAGTGAGGGCACAAGATAGTTGTCCTTTTCTGAAGGTCTGTTCAAATTTTGGAAATCAACACAAAACTTGATTTCACCATTCTTTTTCTTGACCAAAACCAAGTTTTCTACCCACATGGAGTGTCATAATAGGAATATGATTCTGGCAGATAACTTCTGCACCTCCTTGTAAATTATTGGCTCCAACAAAGCATTGATGAGATGTTGTCACTGTCAAAATGGCCTCACATATGGTCTAAGAGGGATAGTGTGTGTGATGATTTATGTATCATATGTTTTCATATCCTCATAGCTCCAAGCAATGACATCATGATACTTCCATAGAGCATCAATGATGCCCCTCTTTTCCTCTGGTGTGCACACCTTACCAATAAACAATTTCTTAGCTTCCTTGGTTGTTCTGAGATTATGGGTGTCACACTGATTGCTGATGGAGTCTTTCTTTGCCTATTGATCCCGACCTCTGATCTGATCCAGATCAAATATTCACTCGAGTTGGACCATACCTCTTGGAATGGTGTTTTTCTTGAGGTTGATGACCCCTTCTATGTCTAGCTCAGCCTCTTCAAGCTCAACCTCATCAATTATTTGGGTTGCGAACATATCAGAGCTAGTAATGAAATCTAGGATGTGCCTGTCATCATTAAACACTTGAAAATTTTCCACATTGTCTGGCATAGAAAAAATGGAGGTGAGTTCAACAGTAACTCTCTTGAGGCCATAAAATGACAGGGGTTGCAAGGTACTAGCCACCTATGTTAGGGCATTAGCAGTGTAGTTTTGAGAGTGTGGGATCAATTGAATATTAAATGCATCTAGGCTTTCTAACAGGCCCCATACCCTATGTCTATAGTTGGTTAGCCTTCTATCATAACAAGAGTAGAGAACCCTTACTTGTTTCATGACTAACTCTGAGTCTCCAAAGACATAACATTTTAACCTTCTTCCTTAATTCCATTAGGAGGCCAAGGACCAATGCCTCATAATCCACTACATTGTTCATGCAATAAAACTAAAGTCTATGAGCAAAAAAATACGACTTACCCATGGGGCTGATTAGCTCGAAGCCTGCTCTAGCTCCCTGCTTGGACTTGGACCCATCAAAGTGCAAAGTCTAGAACTTGGGAGATTCCTTGACCCTGGAATCAACAAACCAGATTTTTACTTTTGATGGCGACTTTACCTTATTAATCTTAAAAGGTGGTGTAGATTCAAAGTGGCCTTGGTCTAGCGGTATCAACTTAGCCTCTTCCTTTGGAGTGACCTATCCCTTGATGTGATCAATCATTGTTTGGAACAAGTAGCACTTGAATTCTGAATGGGTAGCATTGTGCACCCTCCACCAACTAGGCAATAGGAGTTCTTGAAAATTCATTCCAGCCCCCAAACTGGGCTGATCTTGCACACATTTTTCCATAAAATGTTGGAAGCTATCTAGTAACCCAAGGCTTCCATCCTCACAAGAATCCCCGTCATCTGATTCAATTAGCCTTTTTGTGCTATGAGGAATGTGGGCTAGGCCGACAGGTAGACTGCACAATATAAGAAGGACCTCCTCGGTTGCCTGTTCTTCATAGCATTCCTACTCATCTAAATATGCCACATGGTAGTAATTCCCTAATTCTATTTCAGCAAACAACACTTCATTCATGTTGTATTTCATAATCATGAACTTCATGTGTGGCTCCTGATCTATATGGATCTGGTTTGGCATTCCCTACCATGTAGCCACAAGTGGGAATAGTCTGTGGTAGTATACCCATTCAATGTTCGGGTAAAATCCCTTCCTAAGATAATACCATAGGTGTCAGGTATATAAGCAACTTGGATGTCAATTGTTTGTTATATCCTTGGATCAACAACAATCTACATGCTTATTATGTTGATTTCACCAACTATATTGATCTCATTTTTATCAAGCTGTGTCACTTTGTGTTGGGAAGGAGTTGGAACTATTCCCAAAGCCTTGCATACACTCAAGGGCATGACATTGGAAGAGGCTCCCGAATCGAGCAAACGATTGTGAGGTTCTTCCCAAATATTCTGATGGTTGTTAGGAAGGGAGGAGTTTCAAATTTCCCTTAAAACAGTCCTCCTGAAATGTCCACTTGGGCCACCTGGCCCTTGTCTTTATCATTCCCCTTGTTCTGGGTTTGTGCCTGTTCTAATCCCTTGGTTGGTTGTTTGTTTGTTTTCTGATTTGAAGGTGGGTCCACTTTCTTATTTATAACCTGTCGAATGATCGGCTCACTATGTGAGTCCTTAGAGGAGGCTCTCTTAGTGGGTGCTTCCTGGGTTGACCTGAATGAAGGGGTCCCAGTGATCATTCTAAAAAAGGTGTTCCTAATGACCGAGACCTTGAGAAATTCGAAGGTCGACACACTTAACTTGAATTTCTTGAATTATTCAACAATATATTCTCCCATTTGCTCTATTTTGGCGTCATAAGTGGTACCTTGGGAGGACCTAATGGGCTGATTATGGTTTTGACCTTATTGCCTGTTCTTGTTAAAGTACCATGTAGGTACATGGGGATAGCCCAGGTTATTGCTAGCATTTGGGTCAGGAGGGGTATTAAAGTTATTAGGTGGAGTAGAAGTGGTAAAAGGACCACCTACTTGACCTCTCGCTTACCTGTGCCTTAGATCATAAGGGGTAGTCCTTTGGTGGAACATTTGAACTTCATCTTCTCTCAACTCTTCCTCATCTACTGGACCATTATCTACTAAATTGAAAAGTTGAGCCAAAGGACTTTCATTACTTACCTCTTCCGCCTTGTCATTGCTTAGGGTGGCATCCTCCTTTTCTGGTATGTTGCTCTCAGCCTTCAGGAAAGGAGCCTAGTTGACCACCAGGACCAAAGAATCATATGGTTCGAAAGGAATGATGTCCCTACATCCCGAGTTGTCTACAAAATTTTGGACCTCAATCTAAAAATTTTTAGAGGTCGTCTAGAATTCTGGACAATCTAATTCAAAATTTTAGCTTGTCTTGTGGATGCGACACCAACTAAACAGAGTAGCCTCAACCTGATATACCCCACTCATGGTCTTGTCATTGTTGTTAGGCTGGTCCAAGGGTGTAAGAATGCTGCCATTGTTTGCCCTGGTGTTCCATGTTCAATCCTGCCTCTGGGAAGGCCTTCTATTGAAGTTCTATCCTGAATTCTGGCCTCTTTCACAATTTTGTCTGAAAGATGTACCAGCATAACGGTTGTCACGATCATCATGACTGTCACAATTGAGGTTGGCCTAGATGCTTCTTTGCAAAGCCTACAACTGATTTTTTTGATTCCTTAAGTGATTCATCTCCATAGACATTTTCTTAATCATTTCCATTAGCTCATCGATCCAGTCCTTCTCCATACTACTCGGTTGCGAGGCTGAATTCTGAAAGAAAAATGGTTGCGCTACTAGTTGATTTTGGTGAGTGGGCGGGAACTCATAATCCTGGAGGTATATCGACACTTGGGGTGATTGAGAGTGAACTTGTTGATGATGGGGTTGCAAATAATGAGGAATCGGGGGTGCTTGGTTCATAGGCTTTCCTGGGTGAGGCACTATGGGTAGAAGTGGCAATGGATTCATAAGGGGTGCCTAGTGCTGTAGATCTTGAGTAAGTCCTTGAATCTGTGTGAGATGAGTGACTTTCCCCAAGAAGGGAGACGAGCCAGAAATATTGTGTCCCAATGCAGTGCTAGCTATGACGGCCTCCGCGTAGGTATCCACTAATCTGGCAGGAGCTGGTCGCATTCTTTTCAACAATGTTGCAGTGTGGTTATCCAATGCTGCATAGTAAATAGGTAAAGCAACGGCATCATTGAATGCATATGGGGCTTGTGGTCGAGTATATGCCTAATGAAACCAGTCATTAAAGGAGTTGTTTAGCTCATTGATCTCCCTTTGGACAAACATAAACTTCCAATATAACTCTGAAGGGTTGATTGGGATCTTAAACTTATGTAGGAAAGCATCCTTTAGAAGGTCCCACATGTTAATGCTCCCTATCAGCAAGTGGACATACCAGTAAAAGGCCTCCTCCCCCAAGGAGTAGGGAAAGAGATGACAAGCAATGTCCTCATATATGATCTACATATTTTTTAGAGCTATTTGAAAAATCTTAATGTGTTCCTCTATTGTCCTCTACGGGTTCTGAGTGTTGAACTTTGTGCAATTCTTCTGGATTCTTTGGCATATCATGATAAAGGTTTAAGGCCAGAGGAGACGGATTGTTACCTAACCACGCCATGGGAGGCGATGGTGGAGGTGGTTACGCCAGATTGACCTGGGGTTGCAGAAGAGGGGCAACAACTAGTGAGACAACAACCAAGAATGGGGGTGGGTTGGGTTGGAGGGCAGCGTCTAGGTCGTGGGAAGCAGTAGCCTGGAAAGTTGTTTGAAGCGGGTGAGAAGAGAGATATGCTACCAAGGATGAAGGAGCGGGCAGAGGTGAATGGAGGGAAGGAGAGGATGATGGTGAAGGTGAGATGGGCTGGTTAGATGTATTGGAGGCGAATGTTTCCCCCCTCTTAGCTCTTCTAGCTCGGGCAGGGGGTGGTAGCTCTTGAAATTCCACTTTGTTTGGTGTAGACCTTAATATTCTGTAAAATCTTTTAGGGGAAAAGGACCCAACTCGATCCAGCTTAGCTCTAAAGATGCCCTCCTTCTAACACCAGTTCTGTTGATGGGTGTTTTTATGCACTTCTCAACACAAGTAATGTGTAGGTGCATCACCTATCTTGAAAGGAAATCTCCAACAACAAGTTGCTGAAAATTACCCCAAGGTCTCTTGAGTGTCTGGTCATGACGTGCATGGAATTTCTCAGTTGGTATTTAATGTGATTTTTTTGGTAATCATAGGGCGTACTTACAAAAGTTGGACTGGAAGGAAGTTGGATCCTAGGATGGAGTTCCTGAGATGGGAAGTTAGTGTGCAATCCGCTGCAGGTTTGGACAATGATCTTGGACTCCTATCTTATCTTGAGCTTTGGCTTTACAATGTGCAATGAACCTTAGCATAGGTTGTTTATTAAAAAAAGGAAAAAAAGGCAAAGAAAGGAAGAGATTCCTAGATCTAAAACTAACAATGAACAGTAATCATGGAGGATTCTATTGCGGACAACTTCCTTAAAACAATGTTTCTTTTAACTAGATTAACTCACAGTATTATGAAACTTGTGCAAGCTTCTAAGGACTACAAATATTCAACCATTCATTCACCATAAACATGCAAGAAAAAAAAAGAAGAAGTTTGGAGCAACTTTTAGTTTATGCCCAAAATAACTTTACACAACTATCTACCATCAGTAAACATCAAAAAGTATGGACAAGAAAGGCATCAACACAGTAGAATGCTACACAATCATTGAACAACATCAACTACTCTATTAAAGAAAACTAAAAAATTCTAAGCAACAAAGTAAATCTTTCTAAATCAGCTAACTATGGGAGATGAACCATGTAACATGCTATAGAAACTCAAGAGTCCACCAAAAACCAATGAACTTCTATTAAAATTTATGTAGCATGCCTTTACAACAACTCAAATCTCTTAAAATGAGAGGACGAAGCCCCTATTTATAGTTTTCAAAAAGCAAAATGAGTGGCCAAGATTCACTTTACACTAGGGTTTCACCTACCCCCAGATATTTTACAATTTAAAATTAAATTTTGTCATCTAGCCTATTTTGTCCTTTGTGGTAGCACTATAGCTCTTTTGTCCCTTAGTAGTTTGTTGTTTTCTCTCCTGGCTGCAGCTACATAGTAAGAAAATCATCATCTATTATAGGCTTACCAACCTCCTTTTGCAGTGTGGCATACTCCACAAATCTGTCGATAAAGGGATGAAGCTTATCCCACTCCAAGATATCAGATTGAAGGACTTGGAAGTTCAACTTCTTGGATTTGCGGGTGTGTTTCCCAGTCTCCATCACACTTGGCTGCATTTTGTAGTACTTCTCTGACTGGGCGAAAGCACAAGCATAAAAACCCATAAAATCCATCGTGAGCTCACTCGTGGTTCCATCTTCCATCTTCCTATGAAAATGAGGCCTTACCTTCTTCATGTCTATCTCAATAGACGAAACTTCAAAATCTATCATCGGCTTGAGGTACTCATCGCATGTCATTCTAATCTTCTTTACCCATTCGAGATCTTGCTCCACTTCATGGATCACCTATTTTAATATTTCATTTTTGTGCTCTAGGCCTAATTTCCAATTCTCCACAAGCCAGAGATCCCCCTCAGCCATCGTGAGTTCTTTCTTTACTATTTTCCCAAGAAACTTGACGATTGCCTCAATCTTAGGATGTGTGATCTTGTATATTTTTGGGAAGTCAGTGTAGGTCTTCCTTATGTCTTTGAGGTACTTCCACACATACATAAACTTATTTGTTATCCTAAGAGCACGTCTAATGCCCATATTCCCATTATAGAGGACTTTCCTGAACCAGTCCTCTATGGCCTTTGTCCAACTCTTTCTTTTCTCCAGCTTATTGATACGCTCCTTTGATAACAATAGTGAGGTAGTCACAGACATGGTAGGGAGCTCATCAGTCGAGGACCATTGATGAATGTATGTTTTTAAATCCACCACCTATTCCTTGAGCTCCTCCTTGGAGGTCTTGTCCTTATTCATCTGGTGCACAATGGTGGTGACGGATCCCTAGAGATGATCAATCTTTTGTTCCCTCATTGTTGTACCAAGGTCAATGGTGGAGATATTATAGCTGACCCCTTCCTCACCCACTACCGGGGTGGCAATTTGTACTGTTCTTGATCTTGAGGCATCCATGGTCAGCTAGAATCTTACCTTTGGCTTCTTCTTCTTCTTTGTACTAATCTGGTCTTGAGCCAAGATGGCCTATAGCCTCGCATTTGGATCCCTTGGGGTAGGAGCCTTCTTTTCCAGTTGCTTCTCAAGCCCGTCAGGCACTTGGGTTTTCCTTTTTGGTGATTCATGATCACCCTCTTCCTCATGGACTTGCTGCATTTGCAATGTTTTGTCACCTGAGGTCTCTTTTTCTGGCTTGTCCCCTTCTTCTTAGTCTCAATCTTGTATAACTACCATCACCTTTCTCAAGGATTCGACAATCGTATGCCTTTGGGGGCTATCTTCCTTCTCATAATTCTTCTCTTCTTCTTCCTACTCATGTCTGTGTTCCTCGTGATGCTCAAATTCTGGGCTTCTTCACATTTCAACCTCCTCCTCAAGCTTGCCTTCCTCCCTCCTCTCTTCCTCTTGTTCATCAGGAAGAGCCATCTCTTCATCAAGTTTGGGGCTTTGATCACTCTCCCCTGTTGGAGACTTAGTGTCCTTCATTTCTATGTTAGTACCCCTTTCTTCAATGGCAGGCATTTTTTTAGCCTCTTTCTCTTCAAAATTTTTGAGCTACTGACTCTTCTTCTAGGTTGGGATCAGAGGTCTCTTCAATAATCTTCACATTTGAATCCTCATTATCTTTCTCAGAGGATTCATGGACAACCTCGTCAATTACTAGGTGCTCAAATATGGGATGGTCATGATAATCATCCACTTCTTCCTCCAACCTCTTGGTTGCTTCCCTCTGCTCCCTATCCAATTCTTCATAAATTTTCATTGTAGCCTCCATCGAGGGTGACTTAGTAGTAGGAGGAGGGATCAGGAGACTAGTTATGGCATGGGCAAGGGCAGCCTGCACTGCAGGGTTCACAAACATTCTAGAAAGCTCTGATGGCATATTTTGCATATATTTGGTAAAAGCATCTGGAAGGGTGAGAGTGGGTATTTTGGTTGTTGCAATGGAAGCCAGAAGAGACAATGATGGAGACATGGATGAGAAGGTAAGTAGGGAGGTAGTGGCCGAAGAGGAGTCCATAGTTATAACCTATGCCATAGGGGAAGTGGAGGAAAGGTGGACAAAAATGTCCATTGCGGGCAGAGAGGTGGCAACTACTGCTTGTGAAATAGGCGGGGAATTTTGTTGTTCTCCTTCCTTGTGGAGAGGTTCCTCTTGTATAGTGGGAATCCTCATGAAACCACCTGACTTCTTTGACTTTTTCGAAGTCCCAACTTTTGTAGTCCTCCTCGGAGACCCCTTGGATTTAGGTTGATCTTCAGCTGCCTCTTTTCTATTCTTTGATCTTGTGAGGGGGGAGATGTCAAGGTCTATATTTTTGAGGTGTCATCAGTAGTGGCACTGTCAACTTCACCCTTGTTTGGGTGCTCGGGATCTACAAATGTTAGCTCTACTCCTTGCCGCTTCAATTGAGAAATTTTCCCATCAATCCATTGTTTAGTTCTAGCTTTGACAGGCTTTGTGATAATATCAAGGTCATTGACCTCCTCTTCATTTCAATCTATTGCTGGTAATGGAAATTTGGAGATGATATCATACCTCGAGTCCATCACTGTTATTTCTTCTTCAATCACTTGCTCTGGCATGGGAAACAACTTGACCACCTTGACAAAGTAGGCCGTCATGCGCATGTATTGTCGTATACGAACCTCCTTGTCATCCTTGCAATTAGCCTAGAAGTCCTTGACATTATGCAGGTGGGAATATTCGATCATGACCATCTTCTTCAACTTACCCTAGGGATCCATCCGTGGCCGGGCAATATGGAATTTGAGGTGATATTCCGCGAGCTCCTTTTTTGAATAATTTCCAGATTGGGAAGTGTGGAGTTTATACTGCCCCCGGTTGAAGGAAAGAGGGTAAGGAATCCCTTCCTTATGCTTTTTGCTTAAGAGGGAATGTGCAGGCCATGGCTTTCATGAGAGTTCAAGCAATATTATCAAGTCATTTGGGTATCGGGGCAACTTGTATGATTTATCAGAGAACCCTTCAGCTGAAATATAAGTGAATTTTGGGAATTGTATAAATAGGAATCCGAACCGGTGGATGAATGCATTGGAATTGTGTGAGACTCTCCTTTTGGGGTCACCCCCAAGCAATCTAATGATGTAGCTCATGAAGGCATTGTTAACTCTGCAACAATCCCTCTTGAAATTTATCTACTACAATTGAGGGTACTTGTCAAATACTTTGAGTACTGTTTGTGGGTCTGGATTCAGTTATGGAAATAAACCCCTATATTGGGTACATTCATCAAGAAAGTACACAAGGTATGATTTCATGTACAAATTAGATGTTTTCTTTATTGCCATAAATTTCTCATGCAAGCAATCACTGATCATTCCAGCCTAGTAGATATATGTGTCCCCCTGGATGCTTTCCTCAATGAAGTAAAACATCTATTCTTGGAAATAAGTTGAGGTTGGAAGGCCCATGACCCTACTCAAAAGATTTACCCGATCATGGTAATCTTCAAAGAAGTCACTTTAGAATGTTTTTTGGGGTGCCATATTAGCTCTGCCCCTCTTATCTTTCAGCCAGTATTGGTTAATGACTTTCCTGCACTTGAGGGGATCTTCGTCCCACATCTGTTGGTCGTACTCCTCGGTAGTTTGGTCCATCTCGATGAAGGTAGGGATGTGGAAGGTTTTCCCTATTGACTTTATAGACAAGTCAGCCAATATGTTTCCATCCCTATCCACTATTCTTCCGATGTCTTCCTGGTAGGCATCCCTACAAGCCATTACAAGTTTGGGAGCAATGAGGGCTGGTGGGAATCCTACAGCCTTGACCAAGCCACTACTTCTAATTTTTATGGAATTCTCCATTTTGGGATCAAGCCTAACCCTCTGTTTGAACTCGTCTATGTCTATATGTCCCAGATTAGTATCTGAGATCTCCTTCCATTCAGTGAGGACCTTATAATTAAGGGGCTCCCCCTAGAATTTTTATTTCATCTGGTCTTTGTCTTCCTTTCCCTAAGGAGCCTTTGCGACCTTCTTCCCTTTATCCTTCTCTGTGGCCGCTCCCAAGGATCTGACAACTGGTTCCATGTATCCTACAACCAAGAGAGCAGTAAATGATTCAAGCATATAATATATGAAAGTTAGCCAAAATCCTGGAAAATAGCGTTAGATTGGATAAATCATCATTTCATAATCGTAACACATCCTTCAGATTTTCATCATTATTTTGTAGGAGGGAGTTTGAACAACTCGGGTCCCAAGGGTCGGACTTCCTTGGGCTGATGGCTATTTTAGAGTTGCTACAGGAGGGACAACAATTAGGGAACGATGGACTACCTGTCCTGACCTACCTTCAAATTTGATCAATTTGAAGGGTCCACTAGGAGAGTGCCCTATTTCAACATGTGGGTCGAAGTCAATTTGGTGTTTGGATTCTCTTTGGGGCAATCAGAATCTGAAAGGAGCTGGGTTGTTAGAGTATGTTGTTCAAAATGACTCTAGCAAGATGTCATTCCGATGGGCGGGACCCACAGCCTCAAAGGATGATGGCACTATTGTTGTCATTTAGGAATCTTGGGTTGGCATGGTCGGGAAGTTGCTAGGCGATTTCCGTATGAAACAAAGGACAACACGTGGAGGTTTGATGGGTACAACCCGAGGAATTGGGTCCAACAAAGAGTCTAGCTTTCACATTTACTTCATTGTTTTTTCTTGGGGAAGCTCATCAACAAATGGGAGGTTGGATTTCGAACACTGAGAGGACGAAAGCGATTTTCCTTATAGTTATGGTGGTGATGGGACAGAGTTCCAAAGACAGTGACCCAACAAGGGAGAACCATCAAGGATGAGCATTAAACAACAAAGATGAGGCTGATACCTGAAGGGTGGAAGTTCGGAGGCTAGGGGCCATTAAGGACGACAGAGTGTTCACAAAATCTCAATAGCGAAGGTCCATGGGAGATGTCCCACAATAACTCATCTCTTTATCCCTTCATTTTTCATTTTGGCAGCTGCGATTGAGTCAGGTTCTGGTGGTCGGAACACTAGATGTTGGTGGCTACAAAGGATAGCTGGTGTGGCACGACGGCCCGCAGATTGAAGTTCGCAAAGTGGGACCCGAAAGTAACTTGGAACTTGATCATTTTTTGGTTCAAAGTTACATGGTGGATGACAGAGCAAGGTCCAAAATTCAGATGGATGGAACCAGAATGCTGCTTGGGACGTTAGGTTATAAGCGACACCATGAGGACTAAGTTCTGCAGGCATGAACCCGAACAGGTCAATGACTTTCCTTTAACTCATGAATTTCTCAACAAGGGTGAAAGGATGGGGTCCTCTTGCAAAGGTGGGCCCGAACAAAGGGCTCACCATTTGAGTTTCAATGGGAGCTCACGGGTCTGGAGAGCATGAACACTCTAGCTTAAAAAACAATGTCGGGAGGACGAGGTTGCATGGGAACTATGTTGCTTGATTTCAAAAGTTTTCAAGTTTTTAGCATATGGGTTTTGTGCATGTTGCTCTCTTCTACTTGGTTCATAGGTTTTCCCTTTTCAAATTTGTTCATTTTACCATAAATCAAGGAAAAACACAAAATGGGGTACGGGTGGCAGACTCACCTCAAGAATCCAATGAAGGTGACCGAACAAACAGCTAGCAAATGCTTCGAAGCGGCGACGACACTCGTCGGGCACAAAGGTGGTGTTTGCACAGGGCTCTAACTTATTTCTGAAGAACTGGTAGGTGAAAATGACAGCCAAAAATTGGCTATTTATAGATTTTTCACCATTTAATGCATTTCATTAATGATCATACGATGACGCTACGATTGGTGATTGGTCAAATTTTCAAAAGCGGTCGTAGGAAGGCTGGATCCCACAGGGCAGATGGATAGTGACAAACTCCTCTAGTTTTGACTATCGGGCAGAAGTGAGCTAACAGTTGCCCAAAGGTTCGGTGATGATCTGGTGGTGAAGATAACCCCGAAACCCAATTGGTGGAAAGCCTCCCGATGAAAGTCATTAGATTGCTCAATGATAGACAAACAAAATTGGAGGGTCCAGGGCCCGACTAGTAGACAACTACAAGTGGAAAGCCATTTCAAACAATGGTGAACCACCAAACACCCAAAAGGGGCGGCCTGATAGGGCCCAAAGATGCTAGTTTCAAAGCACTAAGGCAAATAGACAAGGATAGATCGCAAAGACCTAGGGTCTCAAAAATTTGAGAAGGGGGGGGGGGGAAATAATGGTCACTTTGATATGAATTTCATGAAGCTCATTGACCATATAGAATACTAAACAAGGGGCATGCAAAATGAGGTAGCAACAAAACAACCTAGAGGGGCGAGGTAAAGACAGGGTCCCCGTTCCGAATGGGGCATGTGTGCTGAGGGAACAACAACTACTAATCTACTAAATGAGATGTTGGGTAGACAAAAACATTCTAAGGATCCTACAGGAGTGGGATATGAGGTTGGCCAAAGCTCTACCAAAGAATCTAAACATGAGATAGTGTTTGCTACTGTAGATGGAAAGAGGTTTATAGCCAAGCAAACACCAAGCATGAAGGTTGATCTTGGTTACCATATTGCTACACCGAAGGATAACATTGATGCTAGAAGACAATTTAAAGGCATTCACAGAGAAAGGAGAAATGTTTCCAGATCTTCACATCCTTGGCATGATCAGTCATTTAGGTACAATCATTCTTTGTAAGGATATTGTTATGTTTGTAATGAATTTGGTCATAAGGTAATTGATTGCATGAGATTGTCAAATAAGAATCATTCTAATGTATCTAGAAATGAGATTGTGATATGTTACAATTGTAATAATTTTGGTCATTTAAGAAGAGATTGTAGAGTGAATACAAGTGATAATTATGAAGGAACAAAGTTGGAAATGTCTATAGGAAGTCTTTTGTTCCTCATTTCAATAATAAGATAATTTGTTTTAGATGTAATAACATTGGGCATAAAGTACAAAAATGTAGATTTAATAGAAAGATAAGCACTTTAAACAAAAAAATGAAAAAGTTTGCATTGGTGGGGAGAAGAAAGAGCAATGAAGATGACAAGAAGAGCAATAAAGATGAATTTGCGAAAACTCCTTGTGCACTCCTTGCACATGTGATGCCATCTAGGTCCTGAGAAGAAGCAAAGACTTAGGGGGAGTATATTATGGTAGCATATTTTACCACTATGAAGTCAAGTATGAGGTATGACAACATGCATATGCTATTGGTGGTATAAGAAGTAAATAATTTTTTTGTAAATGTTAATTTTTTATTATGTTTTATTATGGTTGAATTTGTTATGAAGTTCTGCATGTGATATTGGAGGTATATGTTTCTGACAAATTCAAAAGAAGTAAATAGCCAACTTGTTAAATAAGAGGTCTCAAATATTGACAGTTTTGGATATAACAAAGGTCATCATGATTATTGTACTGTGCATAACAAATTTGCTATTACAGGTTGTTAAGGTTTATGTGCTGATTTGATGGAGCCTTTCATTTCCTATCATTCAGGCAACAGGAAGGATCAAGCTATTGAATATTATTGTATCATGATATTCTAAAGTTGTTCTCACCATATTTTATGTGTTTCCACTGACACATTCATTCCAGGAATTCAAGTTTTAAAGTACAATGATAGTTCTTTGGTAAGTTTGATGCTTTGATGGCTAATTTCATAAGGTGCGGGTATGAGTTTGATAGGAGTACAATTTTTTTGTAAACTACAGCAAGTGGTATCAGATGAATCAGTCATAATGGTGACAAATCTTATGCAGTTGTAACAAGCATTATGTATGTTTTTGTTGGGATAGTTTTCTTTTTTAAGGATATCCATGGAATGTGTTCAAGGTGTGCAAAATAATGTTTGTATTGCAGTGACAGTTCTCTAAGATGTTGCAAAAAATTTTATGCATATGCAAACTTTTGAGTGTTGGTGCAATCTTTATGGGTGAATGATTGTTTGAGCAGAGAATTCATCTCTTTGCATTATTTTTAGTAATCAAGGTGTGAGCTATATGTTTTATGGAATTGATGCCTTGAAGTTAGCTTTATATCTGAAACAATGTGGAGACTATAAAATATTTGTGCATCTATGATTTTGAACATTTCACAAGTTGTTGTAATAGTGATGGGCTCTTACACAGGGAAAAACATGTGTTCAAAACTGTCATGTGGTCTCTATGTTATTGTTTTACAATGTGAGAATTTGTTTCTCTTGACAATTTTCATCTTGTACACACGATATCTTGAACTGAGTCACAGTGAACAAACAAGGACTATGAGGTCTTGAAAGAAAGCATATCATAACAAGTAGTGGTGGTATAGGGTATTTGTTTGAGTGATATCAATTAAAGTTTTTCTTGGCTCTTAAACATAAGATGTCTAAGCTTTGTGATCTCTTGATGTGCATACCATTCTATCTCTATTGTTCTTCTTTTAGAATGTCTTAACTTTCAACGAATATAGAATACATCAAGCTTCAATATAGGGGAAGTAGCATAAGTAATGATCCTATGTTTTTAAGAGTAAGTAACAAATGGGGAGCAAGGCTAATTGTACCATGCTTGAAAGAGATTTGCAGTGAGATTCTTGAGAATCTTGTTTTCTTTGTTATCTCAAATAGGGGGAGAAGCTAATATGTTGTAGATGCTACCTTGCAAGCGACAAAAATTCTTGAGAAGTGCATAGTTTATGCCTTGGTACATAGTTATTCATGCTGGTAATGTTGTTTATACAGTTGATATTTAGTGCGGATAGGTTATTAGATTTCTCATGTGATTAACACAAGGAGATATATGACATAGAGTTATTTGGTTATGACTGAAGTAATGATATGTGGATAGTCTTTGTTTCTTGATTTCTCCTTCCAGATGGTTACTATGTCGGTTGGTTTTAGTTGTTTATATGGCATCTCACATTATCCTCTTTTACTCTTTGTCATTGAGGCAAATAGGGGGAGAGATGATATGTGTTTTTCCATCAAGGACAAAGGAGGATTTTGTTGGCTTTCAGTTGTTTATGTGTTAGTTTGTCCTTGATGCCAAAACTATTTTATGGGGTACATGACATCACTAGTTCTATTCTTTGGATTCTTGTTTGATGAATGCATGATATGAAGATTCACATAGTTGGTAATATGCATATGACAAGATAATGATGAAAGAATCTTGATGCCCTTGATGTCAAAGAAACACAAAAAGATCAGATTCTTGGAATGGTTTAGACAACATGGTATTTTTTATTTGATTTAGTACTTGTTGTGAGTGCACCTTTTAGATTGAAATTTTCTTGATGGAAGGTTGGTGACTGTAGTAGGTTGGTGTTTACGTTCTTGATGGCAGTCATTATATTTTATATTGACTTGTTGACAGTGGTGATACAGTTGGTACTATGGCATCATGATATATGTTTAGTATGGTACTTGTGCTCTTTGGTATAGTGAGCATATAGCCTAATGGAATTGTTATATTTGTGGACATGAGCCTTTGTTAAGGACATTAAAATAAAAATGGGAATTATATCCCATCTCAGGAATATGTTTTTTTAAGAGTTTAATGACATTAGTCATCAATGTAAAAGGCCTCTTAAGTTGTGAACTTGTCAAGCAGGTATCGGGTGTCTTGAGCACTCCATGACATTATATTTTGATAAGTCTTTGAGATAAAATGGGAATTTATTGACATCGGCATTATAAAAGTCTTTGATTTGGGAATAATGTTTACAAGGTAATAATGTTTGGGCATAATGGTATCAGGCAACATTATTATTGATTGGCATTTTTGTTTTATTGCTAATCTCAACATATGCAATCGGGTTTATTACAAAGGAATTGAAAAAAAGTCACATGGTAGTGACAATATACATTGACAACCATCATTATTTTGGTTTGATGATTATTAAGATCTACTTTGTCGGTGTTTTTGGTAAAGTCTTTGGTAGCGGATTCTAAAAAATTATGATGTTTTGGTTTAATCATGCGGATTTCAAATGATTATGTTTTTGTGAAAAGTTTGTGAAGAGACTTGAAGTTTGATAAAGGTTTTCAATATGCTATGAATAGGGTTTGAAACCCTAGCCGCCACCATGGGTATTTTGTGAATGCAGATTTCTGGTAAAATCTTCTTAGTCGAGTGTTGTTAATAGTAAGAATAAGCTCATTGTTTGAGCTTGGTGAGTTAGTAAAAAGGTTTCGAGCTGGAATCAGATTGTATTTGCGAAGGAAAAGTCAAGGAAACAATAGTAGAAGCTATCCTCACTTAGCTAGATGGTTATCAAGTTTTGAGACGTGTCTTTTAGTTTGATTTTTCATTGAAAATAGGTATTATTTGTGTTGAAATTATTTCTTGAAGTAAATGCGTAAAGGCAATTAATTTTTTTTTAAGCTCAGGCTATAACTAAATTTTTTTGTTAACTTTGATTAAGGATTTGTTTTTGAAAAGAAAAGAGATTACTGGGCAATAACAAAAATAGTTTCATTTGTGATCTTTGTAAAACTATTGGATTAAGGATTTGATTAAAAGAAAAGGTTTTTCCATTCTTAAACCCTAACTCGGTTTGATTTACAACTACACAAACTCCTTTCAGAGGTTATTTTGTAGCATCTTTATAAAATGAGTTTTCGGTATTTCTTGAGTGACTGTGAAGAGAAAATTTGTGAGACATCAGGCTTTATTTTTACAGTGGCAAGAAACTGTTTTATGTTGAAAATCCTTTTGAATATCAGATATTTGTATAAAAGAAGATGTTGTCAATTATTCTTCTTGAGTGTGCTTATTGAAAATGATGATAATCATGTGTTGAGATTCTAGGACTGCAATTACTACACTTCTAGGGTTTTAACAGTTGATTATATTTCATACTTTGTGGAGTTGGTACTCCTAAAAAGTGGAGGAGTTGGTGCTCTTATAACTTTGGAAGTTGATGCTTCTAATATGTGTGGAGTTGGTGCTCATAAACTTTGTAGAGTTGGTGCTCTAAGTGAATAAAGAGAATTTTTTTTGAGTAGTTTTTATTCCCCAAGAGGGTTTTCCACTTAGGACATATAATGTGTTATGTGATGAGTCTTTGTGTGATTGTTTTTCATGTCTATCTGATTTTCATAAGTTATCAAATGCATTAATTTCTATTATCAATTCTTATTTTTTCATTGTTAATGTATTTCTCCATTACAAGTACTTTCACATTCATATGTTGCAAACTGGTTTAAAATTTCTATTAAGCCAAACATTTTTTGCATGATGTGATGAAAAGAATTTAGTCTATCACATCACATGTTCATTTATTGATTCATAGTCCAAGATTTTTATGTTTCAATCTATCATAATGTACTAAAGCTCTCTGGTGTTTCAATGCTTATCATGTGTCGTTCAATTGCATAGCTGTTGTAATGTCTCATAAAACTACATTGAAATCTAGTGGTCTTAAAGTGATTCAATGATGTTGGTCTTCATGTACACAGTCTTATGAGTTGCACCTGATTTTTCATCATGCTCTGATTGTTAAACAATGTCATTCACATCTTTGGTAGGTGTAAGATATCTCACATAAGTTGTCTAAATGAACTGAGTTAATGTTGTCATATCTTTGTTTACATCTTTTCATGAATGCTCTCAAAGTGATTACTCCGCTTTGTTATCAATAGAAAGGATATTTGAACTAAAAGTATTTGTCAAAGTTTAAAAAGGTTTGAATTTTGAGGTCTGTCTATCAGACACTAATTCACCCCCCCTCTCAGTGTCTGTCCATACTCCAACACAAATTACCTTCAATCTTATATTTTGTCTCTAAAGGGATTTCCTTCACACATCTCTCAAAGTTATTAGAAATGGATTCATCATAAATACTTGTACCTTCTCTAACATAGTAACTTTTTCTTAATCATCTTACCTTTGTTCTCCTTATTTTTGTTATTCAAAGTTCTATTTGGACATATTGAAGCATAATGACCTATCTTTCCACAATTGAAATATTTTAAAGGCAACTTACCACTATACTTACCATAACTCTTCTTCATTCTCCTTACAAAGCTATCTTCTACATCATCAAGATCCTCCTAATATGATTCCTTGATCTCCTGTTATTTACCAGCCTTAAAAGTAGTCTCAACTTTTACACCACTATTTCTACCAAATTCTCTCATCTCAAAAGTAGTTAAAGAACCATACAATTGATATCTAGTATATTGATTTAAATTTTCAAATTCCTCAATAGCAGAAACTTTATGACTATAAGATTTAGGAAGAGTTCTGAGAATTTTCTTTACCACTTTTGGTTCTTTGAGTCTTCCATCAAGACCTTTGATGGAGTTGACAACTTCATCTACTCTTTGCATATAACTTGTAACATTTTCATCTTCAGACATCATCAGGTTTTGAAACATGATCTTCAAATTTTGCATGTTAGCTTCTTTGACCTTATCATCTCCTTCATAAATGCTTTCTAACTTTACCCAAATTTCTATAGCAATTTTTAGACTCATCACTTTCACTAATTCAAAATTAGTATGACCACTTAAGAGAGCATACCTTTCTTTACCATTTCTTTCATAGGACTTGACCTCATTATTAGTGCTCAAACCATTTGCAGGCACATTATATCCATCTTTAATTGTCTTCCAAACATCGAATCCCAGATAAACTAGAAAACCTTCCATCCTTGTCTTCTAGAATGCATAATCCATTCCATCAAATATAGGAATCTCTTTCTTGTGCCCCATACCAGATCTACCTCAAGTGGTTAAGCTTTCTTCCAAGAAAACTTTCTCTGATACCAATTGTTGAATGCACAAGACAACTGAGAGGGGGGGGGTGAATCAATTGTACCTGATGATGAGTCCATTTATTAATCCATTTCTTGATGTTTTTATGCATGTTTAATAGACATTATCAGACAATCCTTTCAGATATTTTTCTATGCTATGCTCTTTTTATGCCTATTATACAACCTTGGACCTAAATTAGAGTAATGGAAATATAGTTGTGATATAGTAGCATTGCATGATTTATATGTGGATATGTATGCAATGTGATTGGAATTTTTTGTTTAATCATGGTATCTATTTTTGTGTATGTGTTTTGTGGATTAACCGCTTGTAGCCCAAGAAGACATTGTAACCCGCAACAACTAAAGGTTGTATCCCACAACAAAAGGAGATCTTGGACAACAAAACAAGGGAAGTGCTAGAAAAAGTTGAGTGTAATAAATACCATGTGGAGACACTTGATGCAGTTAGTTGTGCATCATTATGACAATTAATAAGGTGCTGAAGAAGAAGAATTATTTTATTGATAGGATTTTGGATAGTTGATTATGTGTTCCACGTTACAGATTTTTTTTGCAAAGTTTTAATCCTATTTGAACTCTTGTTTCTTTTCAATTTTTGTTTGAATAAATCAATCTTAATTACATACTCTCATATCTAGGGAGTTGTAGTTAATGATTTCAATTAAAAGTTGTGTTGATGGTCAAAATAACACAACAACGTTTAAACAAAATATTTCTACTATATTTCTCCTAAAAAAGACAATTGATCTAAAATCACCTATCTTCCAAGGTCTCTATAGTTGGTTCTCAATTGTATTTTCATCATTTATTGGTTCATGTAACTATAATGTTCAAGGGGCCTTTGTTGGTAGAACAGTACAAACTTGACAATACAATGTAATCTAACATGGGGTTTTTAAACAAATAGAAAATATCAATCAGAGACTTAGAATAGAAAAATGTGAACAAATATTAATTTAAATTTAGACATGCAATTCTTGTAATGAGCATTCCTAATTAACTAAAACTATAGAATAAATTAATTCACGAAGAGATCATGCAATCACATCCATCCACAGTGCAGATTTAATACTTAAAACACAATTCATCATCACTTTTTTTAGAATCAATTTTCAACCATAAAACATCATAAGCTCATCACCAAAATTCACAAATAAATAAACAACAAGAAACATCATCCACAAATAACATAATAGATGGTTTTAAATTTATAATCTTCTATTGATTTTCATCAATTAAGAGACATTTATGTACAGAAAAATCCACTAGCAAAAAAAAAAACCATTGTCTATCAATATTACAATTAAACTAGCAATATTTTGGAAACTAACTATTTGCATTAAAATTGTTAAAAAAAAGGTTCAACTATTTGCATAAAGCTGTAAAAATAGAGATCTCTAGTTTTAGGCAGAAAATTTGACTTCAATTTGCTGACCTTTACAATGAGGAGAGATTTAAATCTTATAGACAAAATTAAACACTAATTTCTCCTATCAAAAATCATGATCCACAAATTTGGGCCCTAGATCCACAATTATAGGGGGGTGCCTTCAATTGAGTCTCTATCTTCACTTGTTGAAATTTTTGAGATGGAAGAAGTATATTTTACTTTAGCATCATCGAAATTGAACTGGAGTTGATTGTTATTTACTGTTGTTAATCAATGCGTCCCATTCCTGGCTGCCAAAACTTGATATGGAGTTAACTCTTTATCAAAAATTGATCTAGAGTTGTTGCTTTCCAAAGGGTGCTTAGAATTTATTAACATTTTAAATTTTATCCCTTTTCAAAAAGATAAAATATTCTCCTTTCACCTTTTCCCAGCCTCTTCTAGAAATCCATGGAATTCATCATATTTGTTGAAGAGCACCTTTAGAACCTCTTCATCAAGCTCGTCGATCCATTCCACTTTGAACTTTGCTTCTTTAAACTCTCCAGCGGCCACAACAATTGTTTCTCATAACTAACTAATATCCTTTGCAGCCCATCTAGTTTCAAACCTTATATTCATCAGTCTATCTAAGAGAATACCTTCAGGTCCATCACCCTCTTTAATCAGTTGCTCTAACCATTCACCCCAACTATCACTTATTTCCTGCAGCAAAATCCATCATCCATTTTGAGGTAAATCTCTAGTAGTGATTTGTTTAACAATCTCCTCAAATATACTTGTATGCTACCTTATATCATATTGAACTTTGAGGAGAATTGTAATGTGTTCAATAAGTACTCCAAATCTGGAGGTAGTAATTCTAATAGCCCTCTTGAGGTATTCGGGATCTTCATCACCTAAGATTCCCAATAGGATCAACATTTCCCTGGATGTTTTATCAATTTATCTCAAACCCTTTACCTACTTTCTGGACTTCTCTTCTTCTTCCCACCACTCTTTAGTCTTTTCTTTGATTTTACTGAGAAGGGTAAGAGCCTCATCATATTGTGTGTATCCTTCCTCCAAAAGCTTCTCAATCACTTTAAAATCATTTAACCAGTTACCTTCCTTTTCATCTCAATTAGCTTATCAACTTGCTTTGGACTCATTAATACAGGAACTTATAAAGGTGTTGGTTGTTCGGAACTAAAGGTGGTGATTCCCTTCAGAAATTTTTCTCATTTTCCCCACCTGAGCCTTGATTTCATCTTTGGCATGCTTTTCTTTGATCATCCTTGATTTAGTAGTAGTGGTCACGATATTAATGAGAACCATTTGTTGATTTATGGTTTGTTTACCCAGATTGACAGTACTTACTTGATAATCTGAAGCTTACAACTCCTTGTCATCCTTATTAGCTATCGAAGTGGCAATTTCTACCACCAAGTCCCCATCATCAGTGAGCCTCATGGACTGAATAGCTCAAGGATTTTTCTTAGGCTTTACTTTTTCTACTTCCTTGATCATGTCATCTCGAGTTACTGGTTGGGCTTGGACTTGCTACCTTTTCTCAAGATTCAACTTAAGCCATGTAGGAGAAGTTTTCCAAGGAATTACTTATTGAATGTTAGGAGATGTTGATGAAGGAGGTATAGAGGAGATTGTTACCACTATCTGTTCAAAATAAATCCTTTGTTGTTCTTCTTTCTCTTCAAAAAATTTATCTTTCTCTAACCTCTTGTTTTCACTCTTATCTCCTCCAACTTCTTTATTTTGAAATCCTTTTGGGTACCTTCTTCTTCATCCCTTAAATTTTTTTGCTTTAGTTCCTTTGCGTGAGCTTCTTCTGCTGCACTATCTTGTTTAGATTTCTCATGTAGTTCAAGCTATTGTGCATGAGCCTCTTCCTCCTGAGCTAGCTCTTCATCCTCTTCTTCTTTAGCTAACTCTTTAGCATATTTTTTTGAGCACCTACCAATATTTCCTTTTGTTCTCCATCAGTTAACACATCTCTCATTTCAGCCTCATTCTAGAGACTTCCTTGCTAGAACCCAATGTCCTCTTCTCTAGCTTCTTCTTCGGCCCTCTCAAGATATTCTTCCCATTCTGCTTTTTCCTCTTCCTTAGAACCTAAGGGCACTGGTGATTTTGTTACATCAATTAGTGGAGGCCCCTCTTCCAGACTAACTACAACTCCTAAAGTTGATGGTGCAATTGGAGGGGTATCCTCATTTTGCAAAGGCACAGTAGAAGGACCTTCCTCAGTATTTTCTTCCCAAGGGTACACTGTAGTCAAAGGTTGAACCACAAGACTTGCAACAACCCCTATAGTAGCAGTAGCATAAGTGACCTTAGCCTATTTCAAGGCTTCCTCAACTTCCCTCATTGTTATTTCTTCTTCTACTGGGGTGGGCTCTTCTGTAGTTGCAATATTTTTCTTCAACCTCTTATATTGTCTCGTTTCAGTTGAGGAAGTGGGCTCACTCCTAGAATATTTCTTTCTCAAGGCCTTAAATATTGGTTGCTTGAGATGAACACTAAGCCATTTCAAGCTTCTATGAACAACTACCTATAAAACTTTACAGATATTGGTTTCCTCCTAAATCCAATTGATTAGCTCCAAATCCTTGGTGGATACTTTATCCATTCCATACCAGGGATCAAGAGTGATCCCATAATCAGAAGTGCCTTCTGGTATATCTTCTTTAACCCCAAATTCCTTCATTTTGGAAATGGCCAGTCTTTCATATCCCCTTCTTCTCAATTCAAACTAATCTTGAAAGTTTGCCCAATTTTTTTTGACAAGTGGCCGATGGAGGGGAAATTGTGAAGCATATAGACCATTCATTTTCTTCTTAGGATCAAAGTCCTTCCTAGATGTACGATGTTTGAAATTCATTGACTGAAATTCCTTTGTTGTTGACTTAGCTGCTATAGAAGAAGAAGAAGAAGAATAAAACCCCAACTACATTGGGAATGAATGCCAGCCTTGTGCATTAGAGAAAACTTGGTATTCACCTCGGTTGCTTGACGAGAAAACTCCATCAAGACCCACCTTTCACCACAACACCTCGGTAGTTTGAAAGGGTGCTTTTCATATCCAAAAAATCTAAAATAGGTGGATTTAGGGTATTGGATAAACCAATATCCCCACTCTTCAATAAATTCCATTGCTTCCCATGACAACCTGAAGCTAACATCTCCAATGATTTGATTAATGATAACATACAAAAATGCATCATTGACTCTTTTAAAATGTCTCTCTACTGCCTTCAACTCCAGTTGTTCATAGTTCTCCCACACTTTCTTCTGATTTGCACCATCATCAATTGATCCCACAATAACTAAACTTAGAAATCATCCCATCCTCATAGCACAATAGATTGCATATGAAGACATGTAAAATTTCTTGGTTTCCCTTAATTTAATCATTTGATCATGGATGTTGTCTAAATTTATTTGTACCTAATCCAAGTGTTGTGATCCATCTAGAATTAATTGGATAAATGATAACATCTAATTCTCAAAGGAATGAGAATCTTCCTTTCCAAATACTCTTGCTAGCAATGTGATCATATCACCAATATCCTAAGATAAATTAGACCTTTTGGGCTTAGGTGGCAACTTCTTCACCGATTTTTTTTTTTTTTGAGCCACCTCTTGTTAATAAGCCTTTTGTTCCCATCCTCATTTATTTTCCATCATTTTAATGCATCACCTTCAGACATAATCTTGGGGTTGGCATGAGGAGGAGGATCAAACACCATTCTAATCATCCCTGGAGTTAAATCAATGATCTCATTCCCTTGTGAATCAATACACTTTTGGTTGGATTGTGAGCTTGTTCAATAGTTAATATAATTTTGAACATTGCACAACAATAGGAAATGTAGCTACATGTGCCAACCCAGAATCTACAATCCTCTTTTCCCTTTGGGAAGCATCTTCTAAAAAAGTATCCTCCCAAAAATATTTCAAATCAATATGACCTACAAGTGTATCAGTAATCTTCATGACCTCATAACCAGATTTGGATGGCACTGGGGTCCCCTAGAACTTGTACTTCATAGTGATAGGAACCTATTTTGGTTTTAATTTTTAAACCTTGGCTCCCTTCGATGTTCCTTCACCAGCTACTTCTTCCTTCGAATCAGAAATTTGTTATTCCTAAAATACTAACCATTATTAGATACAAAGAAAAAATGTAAGGAAATAGATTAGCACAAGCATTCATATTGAATCCCATTGATTCAAGAAAAACTACCATTTTACAAGTTAATTTGATGTTTTCGAGTTTTGGATTCGAGATAGAACCAGGAACTTTATCATTTTAAGCCTAACACTTAGCTATGTTGGAAATCGAGATCAAGGAATACCTTGAACATGAGCCTAATACAACACCCTTTCAATAATATTGAACATCAAGATCAGGCTTTAAGTTTGCACATATACCAGTACTGGTAAGAATACTTCACTTTCATTCCGTAATCCAATCCTGTAATGTGTTCAAAAATTAGGATCAGGTTAACACCAAGCACTGATACTTAACAAATGGATTTGGTTGAGGGTTCTCCCTGAGTTTTGATCTTGATGAGTCATTAGATGTCAAAATTAGGATGTTGTTGAAGACTCAACCCAAAGGGAGAAGACAAGTTTGAGTAACGTCCCGAGTTCTGATCCCGACAAGGTATCGAGAGTCAGAATCGGGATTGTGTTTGAAACCAAACCTTTAGAGAAATGAGTGGGAATGGGTTAACTTTGAGTTTCGATCCTGACGTTGTGTCGAAATTTGAAATTGGGATGGCACCACATGATGGAACTTAAAACTATGTCAATGGTTGGATGCCCATCTGAAATCCGATCCCAACAACAAAGTGGGGATTGGAACTGAGGCATCAGTGGGTACTATGACAAAAACCCTTTAATATAGCTAGGTAATGACTCGATCCTCAATTTTGATAGAAGATCAGAAATCGAGATTGGGACAATGAACAATAATGAAGGTATTTAAATAGATCTAACAATATCAAAAAATACATCTTCAAGATTGAGATAATTTTGAAACCCTCTAAAAGATCAATTCAAATTTAAAACACTTCCCACAATACTCAAAAATCGGACGTGAGAAAGATGGGTTTCGACTCACATTGTAATGGTCAAATTTTTAAAGTTGATAAAATTTGAAACAAAATTGACTAGGTAGTACGGAAACCCTAGGTAAACTAGGGCACAATGGGAACATAAAACCCATGCAAGAAACAAGAAACAAAACACACAAAAAATGAAAAAGGAGAAAACCCAAAATAAAAGAAAGGAAAACAAACCAGTGGGTTCGATAAAAAAAATGAAACGCACCAAAAGGGTGCCAAGAAAATAGAAAATAAAGCAGAACGAAAGAAAAGAGAACAAGAAAAGCAAATAAAAAACATAGGCAAGCCGAAAAAGAAAGGAAAACACAAGAAAAAGATACCTACCTCACAAACGTGATAAGAAATCCAATAGCATGATGAGGAATCCGAGCACAATCTCCAAAATCCAACCTTTAGCTCTGCTCTGGTTCACTCTATTAAAGTGTACAAGCAAAAATGAGCGAAAACTAAGGAGCGAAGGGAATAAAAAATCATTCATGTGTGCGAATAGGTGTTAATTAATGCAAGTAGGTTGGGCCTCAAGATCGGGGTAGAGGTCATAAATGATCCAGACAAACAAAGACAAATGTGGGAATCGGGATCGAGATGGAACACAAAACAAGAACTTTAGAAAATTTCTTGGTTCTGGTTCTAGTTTGATGTATGATTCTGAAACACACAACGGGAGTTAGAAATTGGAATTGAGATGAAGACAGGAACAAGGAATTTAATAAAGTTCTTAGTTTCAGCTCCAGTTTAAGGGTGTAAGATGACAATTTTGATCTGATACCCAAATTTGACAAAACAAAGAAAACACAAGGAAAACACAGGGATCGGGGTCAAGGTGAAAATAGAAACTTGCACTTTAGAAAAGTACCAAGTATCAGTGATAGCATGAAACTCGAACTCGATAGACAAATAAAAACAAGGACTTAGGAGAAAAAAACAACTCCTAAAGCCCGAAAAAGAGCACCAAAAACAAAAATAACAAAGGGGGACCCATTTTGACCAAAAACAAAATGGGGTGGTTATGCAAGGCATAACAAGTTGTGTTTAGAATAAACTCCCTTGTGCTTTTATATAGCCAGTGGTTGAGTCTTTAGTATAGTTAGTTGGTTAATATCATATTGATGGTTTGTTATCAGTTACTTCTTAGTTTTTAGTTGTAATCTACAAACATGTTGATTGTTCATAAATGGTTTTCTTGAATACAATCTTTGAGCAAGATTTTATGTGATCTTTTGGAATGCATAATGAATGAAGTTCAAGTTGATATGGTTGCATAGAATCTGAAGATTTAGATTTGGTTTAATTAAGTGAAGAAATCCACTTAAGCAAGCCACTCAAGGTAACTATTCTTCACTATATTTGTAGTTTTTTATTTTTGTTTGTCATTATTTCATAAATTACATGGAAGTTAAAATAGATTCTCATATTATGATTATCAATCATGGTTGTTCATTTGCATGAATGAATTCAATTCATTTTTAGTACTCTAAAGGATAGATTAGGTCCAATTATCAGTTTTGACTTAGTTCAATAATTATCTATTAGCATCGGTTCAACTATAGATTATGTTGTAGGCACCCA